>LBNU01010859.1:44992-107023 GCA_014162995.1 Artemisia annua | reverse complement strand
TTTGTTTTGTTAGCTTAAGATCGAGTCTATTCTTGTCTTAGCAACATTGTAAAGTACTTGTAATCAACTAAGATTGTTAGCGCGCCACCACTTAAAAATTCCCGTATCTAACAAATCCGTGTTAATCATATCCATACACCTAACATTATAACCTTTTATAAAGCCCTCTTTGATAGTTTATCTTAGGTGCTTACGCCTAGTGGAGAAGGTTTTTGATCCTTTCCCGAGCCTATGGTAATCTATTTGCTATGACAGGTAGTGAGAGATATTTTGCACTTTCATTTATGAGATTTATATTTATGACACATGAGAGATGTGAGTATGCAAACACCACCTGTGAGGTGCTAGTATGTAATCTACGTGCTTGTCTTAGCTAGAGTGGAGAAATCATTTGTTGCAATTACTTTTATATTCGTGTTAAATGACCCCTAACATGCAGTTTTGCTAGGAAGAAAAGCACATTTGCTTGAGGACAAGCAAATTTCAAGTGTAAGGGTATTTGATGAGACGAAAAGTGTACCGCTTTTCGGGGGTCATTTAAGCCCGAAATCGTATTTATTTTATCAAATATTGCCCTAAATCCTTTCTTTTGTCAATTTAGGTGTTTTGGAGAGGAAATGATGAAAAGGACGCATTTTGGACGTTTTCGGAGCATAAAAGTGAAGAATTCGACAAAGTGCCAAAGAAAGCTGAAAATTGGAAGGTGACACCGTCACCTATACTCCAGACGGCGTCAACCCTTGACGGGCCAGAAGGTGATTTTTGGGATTAACACGAGACAGCGTCAAGAAGGCCATCCGGGAACCCTAGTGGCGGCGAGGTGACGGCGTCAGCTCCTATAACGGGATGCCGTCACCCCCTATTCTTTATATATAGAATTGTTATTTTTCATTCTTGATGTGCAACTTTGTGAGGAGAAACCCTAAAAACGATTTTACTGTATTATTAAGGGTTCTTAGACCCTTGGATCTCCCATGTTCAATTGAAGATAAGTTCTTATTTAATCATTCAATATGTCTATGTATTGTGTGATTCTATCTTTGCTTTGTCTTTTATTTAACATGTTAGGCTAGATCTCTCTTGTGTTTGCTTATATCTAATGAAACCTAACTATTGGTTGATTGGTGTGTGTGTTGGTTGTTGGGATGATTGTTTCATCGATGTTAGGCCTAAGAAAACTAGCTAATCTCTTATATGTAACCTGCTAGACGTCTTAGGAAACATGTAGTTGATGCGTACTAGGCTATTAAGGTAGTATTCAAATCGTGAGCCACTGTTTATAATACCTATGATTATGTGTTGGTGCATGTAAAAGTAGGAGGAGATAAGAGCTCATAGGATTGGGGAGTTATGTACGCCACCCCATGATTTTTGGAATACACCCTTCATCCACGCAATCAACAAACGCATTAACCAACCGGTAAAAGGTAGTTAGTGAGTAAGGAAATCTAAGTAAACACATCTTCTCCCCATATCGTTCACAACCTTAGATAATTAGATTTATTTTATTTTCATTTGCAAAGTAGTTATTTGGGTTAGTTGGCTAGCAACTAATTCCGCCCTCTCTTCCAAACCCCAGATTTTAATTGCTTTCCATAAAATATAAAAATACAAAAAGAATCATCCCTCACCCTTAGACCTAATTAGAGTAGCTTTCAACCCTAACGAACACTATTCCCTGTGGAGAACGATCAATCCCCCGTACTTACCACTTCACTATACTACACCGGTCAGGTACACTGCCTGCGGGGATTGTAAGCTTTTCGAGATCCCTCGAGAAGTAAAACCCCAGTGAGCGGGTCACGTATCCACTCATCAAAAGTACTAAACTTAAGCGAAATAAACTAATAAAAAGCTAAAAGTTTAAAACTTTATGATAAAAACCTAATAGATCTAAGATAATAAGCTATTTTATTAAAAGTAAAACTAATAAAGTTGCAAACTTTACATAAAAAACTTGATAAAACTAATAGATCTAATTAATAAACTATCTAAAAAGCTAAGAAATAAAGAAAAGTGCTCTCAAACTAAGGGATGTCAAGGCTTATTTGAAAAATAAGCCGAGCTTAACAAGCTCATGCATCTTTTTTGATGTTTGAATCGAGCTAGAGGATGAAGAAGAGAAAAAGTAATATGACATAGTAAGCTAAAAACTAATTAAAACTTTATATAAATGAATAAAAACTATTATTATTTCTTTCTTTTTAAAAGGTTTGTTTAAGTATAAAAGATAATTTATAAAAGAAAAATAAAGAAAAGATAGAGATGAGAAGAAGAATAAGGTTTTAAGTAACAAAAAAGATTATAATAAAGTCTTGAAAAAGCTAGAAGATATAAGCTAAAAATACAAATAAAAGCACTAAAAGAAATACAATAAAAATCTGCTACTAAAAGAAGTGTGTGTGAAATAATCCTACTCTAACGATTGAGCTCGGATCAAACGTCCCTTTAAATAGCCAACCTAGGACATCTCGAAAATTCTTGCATCGCTGAACCTGGACGTTTATAAACCGTGTACACGTGGCAGGGTTTGATCGGCTTAAAATGAGATATTGCATCATCGAGGAAACGTGGTATCGATTCATTGGCTAAAGTGATGGGAGAGGTGCGAGTGGTAGAGGATGAGGCCACGCGCTCAAATGAGTTTATTTTGAAAATGTGATGTCAAGCGCTGGCTTTCAAAAGGAGATGTTGCATTTGCTCTTGAAATTAAATATGGGAATGAGTCTCACATGCAGCCACAAGAAATTCATTTATTTTCTGCTTCACGTGGCCTTCAATATCTTTTCATTCTATGTACACTCTGTTCTCAAGATAATAAAAGGGGAGAAAAGGAAAGGAAGGTAGGGACAACAAAAATATTTTGTGTTCTTAAGAAATTTTGAGGAAAGAAGGGAAAGGAAAGTATGGAAAGTGAGGGGGCATTTGGTGGATTTTGGACCAAAAATCACCCGCCCATATTTGGGATGGATGGGAAGTAAATGAGATGTTTCTATTTGAGTTGACCAAAGTGCCCTTTATTAACATATTTTATATTTTGCTTTTTCTCTACCAACTAGATCTCACATTACTTGATTGAAAGTTTAAGATTATTTAATTATAAAACTTTGTTAACATATTTGAAGGTTTAAGATTATTTAATTATAAAACTTTGTTTCTAGTTAGCTGATTGAAAGGGTATGATGGTAAGATGAAATATTTACTGCTATTTTGTTTCTTCCCATTTTGCTAACTTGAGAACACATAGTGACCGTGAGCTTGACATCACTTCCATTCCTCTCCTTTACTTTACCTTTCTTTTCCCCTCCTTTTCATCTCAAAAAAATCTTAAGAACAGAGTGGTAGTGTCCCACGTGAAAAGTAGCACCATACGTAATGAAATTCATTCTTCATTTGTAGTTAGTAGAAATGGGAAGACAAGAGTCCACGTGGCCTTCATTTATTCACAACTGAATTTTCAACTTGCATCATTATTTTCTTTACTCTTTAGTCTTCACGTGATATCCATTCTTTCTTATTTGATTTTTGTGTTGTTTGTCGCTATGTCGCAAGATGAAAGATGAGCAGGTGCTTCATTTTTCCCTTTGTGTCTTCACGTGCCATCTTGAAAGTACCTCACGATTTTGCTTCAATATTTTCCTTTTAAAAGTGATATACGTCATCCCTTTTGTTATTTTACGTAGCCACGAAATGCAAATCAATTCATATAATAAAAACGTGCTGGCCACTTGATACAATTTATCAATCCATCCATTCTTTTTGTCGCATGCATGCTATGGCCACAAGCAGATTCACGTGGGCTTGTTTACTTCTTCACATGTAGGCATTTATATACTCATTTTCTTCATTTGGGCTGTTGAACGACTTGCTTCCATATTCATTAACTTGGGCCGTGTTTGGTCTTTGTGGGCTGCAGTCACTCTTTTTGGTGGACAATTAAAACTTGGGCTTATAATCTTTAAATCTTTCGTCTTAAGCCACGATGCCCCAAATAAAATTATCGTTGATCCCATAATTCCATGCGCTTTCCAAATCTCATGCTCGTTTTTGTCCATTTTGTCTTTCTTTTGTCCAATTTCAAGATATCCGTACCTGCACATTCAAAAACACAAAAACACGACTATTTGGCATTTAAGAGTTAGTTTTTGGTCTATTTGGTCGGGTTTTGGTCAATAAAAGGTATGTGTATAAACACATACCAAAATTCCCCGACAGCGGCGCCATAATTGATGTAGTAATTTTGAAGTACGTTTTCCGAAAGAAAAATTCGTGAGAGTATTTCTCGGGTCGTTTCCCAACGAAGGTTTGACGGCGATTTCGACGTAACGAATGTGCTCGTGTGAAGTGAATGGTAAAAAGAGAGATATTTAGTTTTTACACTACGGATAATGAAACAACAATTAAAAACAATTAATAAAGCTACGGGAACAAATAATGGGCATGTGGAAACCTAAAACGCTACTTAACCTAAAAAAACGCGAATCATAATTAAAATAAACGTATGTGCGCAAAATAAAAAGTGTATCTAAAGTTATACTAATCCTACGGGTGTAAAAACAATTTTTCCACATTAAAAATGTGAAAAGAAAATTTTGGGAAAGGAAAAACATATTTTTAGACTTTTTATTTATTTATTATGATTATAAAACTATTTTAGAGAAATAAAACTATTAAAAATGGAAAAACTTATCAAAATATTTTGAGATTTTTATAGAAAATACTTGTAATGATCTAAAAGCTAAGGAAAATCAAAGTTGGAAAAAAAACAGTTACAAATAAGCCTAAATAAGCCAAAACAGCTTTTATGCTAAAAGAGAAAATATGTGTAAAATAAAGTTAAATGTATCCTATGACAAGAAGTACCTAGGAGCAGAGATGGTTTATGTGAGATGTGTGTGAGGTTTGGGAAAGGGAGGTCTGGGGTTCGAATCCCAGCCTCTTCTTTTTGCAAAACATTATTATTATTTTATTTTTTTTCTTAAACAAACTAATTAATCATATGAAAATGACCATTTTTCTTAATTACATCTTTTTATAAAAAGCAATAAATCAGCAGGAAATAAGGGAAAGAGATAAGCAGTTTAAAAAAACTACACTAAGGCATGAAATGGAATCCTATAAGCTAGATATAAGCTATATATAAGCTGAGCTAACGGGAAATAAGGCAAAGGCATCTATGGGAGATCCTAAAAAGCTAAGGGGGAAACAGAAATAAGCAATTATAAGAACCTAATGAGCACAATATAAGCAATAAAAGGGAGAAAAGCTACTGAGGCAAAATTCAGCCTAAGGGGCTACTTTAAGCAGTAAAATATGCTATCAAATAAAAAGCAAAAACTAAAATAAGCACAACCAGTTCAACTTATGCTAGAAAACTACTTACAAAACTAAAATGGAGAGATTTGAACAAGGTTTAAGCTGAGAAAAGGCCAAAGGAAAATCTGACAGAACAACATAATTGAGACTTTATGAAATTTTGTAAAAACAGTCTAGTAAGGTGACTTAGAGCAAAGATTTAGGCACTAAAATGATTGAACTAGGACATATAAGCTGTAAATCTATGAAGATGAGCAACTAGGGAATACAGAAAAACAATAATAAGGCACTATGGATAAGTAGATAAGCAGAAGAGTTAGAAAGAAAACTTGAAGATGAGACAGCAGGGGCTGTTGTAGCAGTGGGTGATATCGGGTAAAAATTGAAATATGACCTATGAAACCTCAATTACCAGATAATAAACACATGCAACAACCTAATGAGATCTAATTTGAAGCAACAAGAACAACGAAATATGCTTAAGACAGAATCTACCCTAGCTACTAATTAACGGCAGACAACAACTAAATATTTTATAAAACTTACTAAAATGCTCTAAAACTGATCAATCCTACTTAAGACCACTACTAAATCATTACTAAAACTATTTAAATGCAATTTGAAACTCAGGTTTAGGGTCAAAACAACATTTGCTAGAAAAAATTGTCTTAACCCAAACACTCCCTTAACTACCCACTGATTGAGATTTTCCAAGGAATAGACCAAAATAAGCTGAGCTTGAAATTGAGAAAGGTCTAAACAACTAAATTAAGGACTGAAATTCATAAATGGACAGAAAATAAACACTACAAAAAGCAAACTAGATTAAGCTATATATTTTTGGATTTTTGACGTTTTTAAAAGTTTTGAAAGAAAACAAAGGGTAATTCTGAAAATGAAAGTGAAAGTAATTTTAAACTGAGGATAGCTAATAAAAACATAAAAATAAGCACTAATAAGCAGAAAAAATAAGCAGTTTGACTTTTTGACTTTATGAAATTCTTCTTGTATTTTGCAATAAAATCATATAATAAGCAACAATGAGCTTACTGATGAGTGTGTAAATACTCATCATTTTGGTACCATTTAAACTGCCAAAACTTCTGAAAACACCCAAATATGCATCAAAATACTGGAAAATATCCCAGGGTTGTGTTTTATATGTCTTAGATGCAAAATGTCTAAAAACAAATGAAAAACGAACAAAGTTTGCATAATTGGCAGTTTCAGTCCCTCAACTTTCTAAATTTTACAAAAATAGTCCCTAAGCATTTATTTTGAAGGAAAAGTCAACCAAAGTCCTTATAGATTCAAAAGTTGTCACGATTGGTCCTTAGATGAAAAGTTTCAAAAGTTTGCAAAACAAGTCCCTGAACTTTACAAAAATGTCAAAAATAGCCCCTGGGAGTTAAAACTTTGGAAATTATCAAATATGGTCCTTGAATTATTGAACTTTGGCAGGAATAGTCCTTGGGTGAAAAGTTTGGAGAAATTACAAGTTTGGTCCCTGAAGTTTCACAAGTTGACAGAAATGGTCCCTGGATTTTCAAATGGGAAAAAGGAAACTATGGTCCTTATATTATTCAAATATGGCAACAATGGTCCCTCATAATACTTTGGAAACTTGTCAAAATCAGCCCCTCAAAAATCCAAAAATTACACTATTGGTCCTTGTGAATTTATAAAACCAAACGGACCCTTCTTATTAAATAAAACCCAAATCCAATAACCCAACACCCCTTTATAAAACCCCCAGCCCAGTCCACCCTTTTTCTTTTCTCTTTTCCTGGCCCAAACCAAACCCAAGCCCAGTGTTTAAAATAAAACACTCCCTCCACCTCTTCCCCCCTACCCCGTCTCCTTCCCCTAGACTACCACCACCAGCTTACCATCCACCACCCCACTTGCTCGTCTTCTCAGCCCCCTAAACCATCATAACCCTTTCCCTAACACGCTTCAATTAATGCAAACCCACTANGAACAACATAATTGAGACTTTATGAAATTTTGTAAAAACAGTCTAGTAAGGTGACTTAGAGCAAAGATTTAGGCACTAAAATGATTGAGCAATCTAATGGATGGGAATCAAGTGGGAAAAGATCAGAGGAGCAATCTAATGGATGGGAATCAACAACAGCTTTTCCCGCCAAAATGCCATGGATGGCTAGGATCAAAATTGAGCAATCTAATGGATGGGAATCAAGTGGGAAAAGATCAGAGGAGCAAGTGGGACCCATTTCAAGGCCTATATAAAGAGAAGATTGAAGAGAAAGAAATATCTAGTTAATTTAGTCTAATTCTATTTCGTTTTTATGTTAAAGCTTATAATACTCTGTTTTTATTAATCTCAAGCACTTTTGTTATCATATTTCACTGTTCTTAAATATATTTCAAGTTTCAATTTCATCTTTTATGTTATTATGCACTTTATGCTTTGATAATGTCCCTTTCAAGTGTGAAAACCTTGAATTGTGGTTGTGATAGTTGTTTCATGGACTGATAAGCTCACATAAGCTCCTAAAAAGCTTCTAGAAGCTTTTAGAAACCATAAAACTCAAGTTAGTATCAAAAAGCAAAAATACAAAAAAATACAAGAAAATTCAGTGAAAATCAAAAATCAGTTTATGTGAAGAAAGAAGATGATTCATGGTGAATTCTGGATTACTATGGGTTTTAGAGCTTAGTGGTAAGCTATAGGATTGATCTTTGGTCCTTGGTTCTTATCTTTTGGCCTGGAACAATTTGTAAGCCATTTTACCAAATTTTTAGCTTTTACTGTTACTATGCTTATTTCACTGTGTTCTTGCTAGATTCTTGCTTATTTGGTGTTGATATGTTAGTTTAGTGCTTAAAGTATCCACCTTGTTAATTGAAATCACTTGTTTCAAAAGATTGAAAATTTCACAGTGTATTATGCAATTTGACAAATCTGTGTTATATGCTTGTGTTCTTGAAGTTTTGTGTTCAATTGATCCTAAAACATCATTATAAAGTACTTAGAATCAGTTTCATGTTATAATCTATTGATTTACAACACTAATCTTTGAATTATCCTCTTATAGGGTTGTTTGGATCAAGCTGTTTATCTGTGTTGTTGCATGTTATTGTTTGTGAAACTTATTGGTGCATGTTTCTTTAGGTCTTGTTATACCATTTCAATCATAAAAACATAGGATTATTAGATAAAAAGTCAAAATCACCTTTAATCTCATCTTTCTGTGGATTGTTTGCATATTAGTGTACCATTTTCATATTCTAGCTTAAAACTTGATAATCTAGCTTAGTTTCATGTCCTCATAGCTTAATATAACATAATCAGTGAGTAAATCAAGATCAAAGTTCATAAAAGTCAACTTTCCAAGTTTTCATAAAAAGTCAAATTTCATGTAAACCAGTTTTTGAATAAACTTTGGATTTAGATTGTGATTTGGATATTGAGATTTGGTTTGATAGCTTTTGGGATTATAGACTTTTGTTGCTTGCCTGTTTGATGGTATTTTTCTTAATTTTTGGTTTGCTAGTTTAAGTGCTTATTGGACTGCTCATTGTTAGGTGTGTTTAAAATACTTGTTCTGTATCCAGTGTTATTTGCCATTTTCATAAGCTTGCACAAGCTTCATTAGAGCTTGTAACTTGGTGAAAATTGTTGTTTTGAGAAGCCCTTGTGGCTGACTACATGATTTGAGTGCTTATTTGCCTTATATGCTTGTTTGGAGTGCTTATTCTTTGCTTATTATGTCTGCAAAAACCAACTCAATACACTGAGTGATCAGTGTGTAGAGTACTTTTCACAAGCTCATCAAAAGCTCATTTCTTGAGCTTAGCTTGTGATTTTTGGTTCTTTGAGAAGCCAAGCAACCCAACTTCTTATCTCAGTGCTTATTTCTCATTTTCTAGCTTATTTACTAGGGCTACTATAAGCTCAAAGTTTTCTACATTTCACTGAGTGTTTCATTGAACTCAGTTTTCACCCAACTTTCATAAGCTTCCCATAAGCTCCTTAGTGAGCCATAAGCTTTGCTTTTTGGCTTATTTTGAAGCTTGCCAGGTGGGCTTTTAGGATCAAAAGCTCTTTTTGATCTTGGAGCTTATTTGTGGGCCCTACACAAGCTTGAAAAAGCCTCCTTAGGCTGTTTCATACCTGTGGTTTTATTGGAATTGCTTATTTTGTGATTTAAGCTTATTCCAGTGTGCTTATTGGATCATTTGTGCTTATTTATGTTTCTTTAAGTTATTTGCAGCTTAATTTGTGCTTTTGGTTCATTGCATAAGCTTGTATAAGCTTTTCCATTTTCAAAAATCCATAAAAAGAAAAAAAAGAGTAAACTGCTTGTTTCATAAGCTCTTATAGAGCTTATTTTGGAGTTTTAGAAAAGTTGTCTTCACAAAAAGTTCTTATTTTTGCTTATTTTATAGGTCTGTAAAAGAAAATTTGAAAAAAAATAAAAAGCAAAAAGGTCTGGGTTAAGGTTCGAGCCCCAGACCTTTAGGATGTAACACACAGTCAACGCCCCACACTCAAGTCAAAGAACCAGTTGTGCCCGAAGGACTTGCGTTTATATTCTCCCCTTTTTTTTATTTAACACCCACCTCCCATTTTCCCCTTAATAAGCTGTCCAGCTTATTGTAGTGCTTATTCGTGGGATTTTTCAAAGTTTTATATTTTTGTAATTTTTCTGCATATTGTTTATACAACATATATTTTTTCCAGATTTTTTAGTTTTCATTTAGTATTTATAAAAAATCAAAAAGGTTAATATAGTTTTAGTAAAAATAATTAAATAAAATAGTTTTTGTATTAAATAATTATCTAGGATACGTTTTTATATTTTTTCTAAGTTTTATAAGTTTATTAGAATCTGTAAAAAATAAGTTTGCAATTTTTACTGTTCATCTAATAGCTTTTGGAATTTAATTTAATTAAATAGATAATTAATAAATAAATAGTAATTAATTAATAGTAATTATATAAATAGCATAATAAATATATTTTCATTTCTAAAATAAGTTTTATACATTTTTAGACTTTTCTAAGTTTTTATTTTATTTTCTAGAACATTTTCTCATTTTCTTTGTAGTTTATTACATTAATAATAATTAATAAATAGTTAATAATTAATAAATAGTAATTAAATAGTTATAAAAATAGTTTTAATTTTCTAAAATTTGTTTTAAGTTATAATAGACTTTTAGAAATTGAATTTGCAATTTTTCAGGATAATCTCCTATTTAGTTGTATATTTAATTTGTTTAAGTAATTAGAAATAGTTTTTAAATAATAATAATTATATAAATAATTAGATAAATAAGTTTTTAAGTTTTTTATCACCTTTTAAGTTATTTTACATTTTTAGAAATTTCATTTTCTTTTTCTAAGTTATTTTCATCATTTTGATAATTTGTTTTTGTTTTAATTAGTATTTACTTTTTATTTTTGATTTAAGTAGTTAATCATCATCATTTTTAATTTTAGTTTTCTATTTTCATTTTTTTTAATTTGCATTTAAGCCGCTAAGGCATGCAAATTCCTCTTTAGTTAAAATTGTCGTTGTTGATTTGTAAGTTTTCATAAATAGAATAATCATACATTTTAATTTTAGTTAAATATTTTATTTTGTTTAATTTGCATTTAAGCTGCTATAATTTATAGATTTTAACTTTATTTAAAGTGATCGATTTTTGTTCATATATCCCCCTTTCTATTCAACATATTTTGATCTCAAACTCGTTTTTCCACAGGATATCACATCTTCTGGGGACTTAAACGACCCGGGGAAACACTGTGCTCCTCAGGATTTCATTGCGTTGGTCTTAGACTTTCAGGGCTCCTTTGTTACGGTTGGCCATTCACAAGTGGCTAGCTCGCGTGACAAAACCTGACGGTTCTGAGCCAATCACTTACACAAGCTTGAATAAGCTCATGTAAGCTTGATGAAACAGTGTTGAGAGCTAAAAATAGTGAAACGACAATATTTGAAAGCTAAAGTGATATAAAGCAAAGAAATTTAAAAGAACACTTTAATTGCATTTATCACTAGGAATTCGAATTACAAAACTTTATAAAGACATAATTAAAAAGCGTAACTAAAACCAGCTACTGCTCAAGCTTTCCTAAGCTAATTTACTCCTACTCCTAATGAATCAAATGTGAAGGAGATGAGGTCCTTATATAGCCACGGGTAGAGAGGAGCCTAGGGTTCTGTGAAGCTTCCAGAATCAAATTCAAGCCGTTTGATCATTATCCCACCAAAGATGTTGTCATCTTATCCATTTTGGACCCTTGGATCAGCTTCCACGTTTCACTGACTAATGAGGTTGCTTGGTTTTGCCACGTTGGAGAATGGATGTCGACATTCTCTGACTTGTCAGGAGTTTCTAAAAAGATTCTAGTACGAGGTTGGGGTTTTGAGGTTTAACCAGGGTGAAAAACGGGGAAGGTGAGTGTACAGGGTGAAAAATGGCGGGTTAATATTTTTTATTGTTTTATTGATTTGTGGGTTGGGTTGGAACCAGGGAAAAAGAATGTGGGCTTATGATTATTTTGGGCCTGGTGGGTTTCTTTGGAATAATGGGTTTAGGATTTATTGTTATAGGATTGTTAGGGTGTTTAGTAAATAATGTAAAGGACCATAAATGTATTTTCTGAAATTATGAGGACCAAGGCTGCCGATTCACAAATCTTTAATCAAAGGGCTCATTGTGACATTCTTTGAAAGATGAGGGGTCTTTGATGTCATATCTCCAAAATTATCTTCAAAAGGACCAAAAATGGCAAGTCTTGAAACTTGAAGGGCCAAACATGTAATTTCTTCAAACTCTTAACGAAGGACCATTCTTGTAATTTTTGAAACTATGAGGACTTCAATGGACTTAATGAGCTTTGACTTTGACCACTAGCTTTCCCGGCATCGGCTTTTGACACTAATCCAATTCTCATGCTCGTTTTATCATTTTCTCGTGATTTTTCGTCCTTTTCTTATAAATCCGTACTTGCACATTCAAAAACGCAAAAACACGACTATTTGGCATTTAAGAGTTAGTTTTTGGTTTATTTGGTCGGGTTTTGGTCAATAAAAGGTATGTGTATACACACATACCATGCGGCATACATAATAGATCCTACTGCCGAAGCATAAGGAACTTTACGCATGTGCGCCACCTCAGCAGGTGTTGATGCACAAAACTCGTTACATAAGCCATGTTTTACTTCCATTGGCAAAAATCCCTTCTTGGAATTTTGCATATTGAATCTCTTCAATATTTTGTCAATGTAAGCACTTTGACTTAATCAAATTAATTGCCTAGATCTATCTCTGTAGATCTTGATTCCCAGAATGTATGCAGCTTCTCCTAAATCTTTCATAGAAAAACACTTTCCAAGATATGCCTTAACTTTTTGCAAACTTGGAATGTCTTTTCCCATGATCAATATGTCATCAACATATAAGATTAGGAAAATTACATTATCACTCCCACTAGCTTTGTGATACACACATGGCTCATCGAGATTCTGAGTAAATCCAAACTTTTTAATCTCAATGTCAAATCTCTTGTTCCATTGTCGTGATGCTTGCTTCAATCCATAAATGGATCTTTGAAGTTTGCATACACGGTTTGGAAATTCTGGATTTTCATACCCTTCTGGTTGAGTCATATAGATGTCTTCATCTAGATAACCATTCAAGAAAGCGGTTTTCACATCCATTTGCCACATCTCATAGTCATAGTATGCAGCTATAGCTATGAGAATCCTAATAGCTCTTATGTCTGCTACAGGAGAGAATGTCTCCTCGTAGTCAATGCCAAAAGTTTGTGTAAAACCTTTAGCCACAAGTCGAGCCTTATAGGTGTGTGCATTACCATCCATGTCAGTTTTAATCTTGTAAAGCCACTTACTCCCAACTACCTTGGCATCGGGATGAAGATCCACTTCTACCCAGACATTATTATCTTTCATGGATTGCATTTCCCCATCCATAGCAACCTTCCATTTAGCCTTTTCAGGACTATTAATGGCCTCTCTATAACTAGTAGGTTCTTTAAGATCCCCTAGTATAGTTTCCTCACATTCTACGTTATGACATAGACGTACAGGAGCTCGTACAGTTCTAGTAGACTTACGAATGGGAACTGCTTCAACTTCAGGTGGAGGACCCAGACTATCAGGTTCCACAGGAAGTGTGCTAGTGTTTTCTGAAGGCAATGCATTATCTATATCTTCTTCCAGATCATAGATTCTCCCACTGAATTCTTGAGATATGAGATCCTTTTCAAGAAAGTCTGCATACCTTGCAACAAATACTTTGTTTTCAAGTGGGTAGTAAAAGTATTAACTCATCATTTCCTTTGGGTATCCTACAAAAATGCACTTTACATATCTTTGTTGGAGTTTATCTGCTGAGTCACGTTTAACATACGCCTCGCAGCCCCAGACCTTTAAATAAGACAAGTTCGGAGCTTTTCCAGTCCATATTTCATATGGTGTCTTATCAACCTTCTTTGTGGGAACCATATTTAGAATGCGAACCGCAGATTCTAAAGCATAATCCCAAAAGTACAAGCTAAGAGTAGTAAGATTAAACATAGATCGCACAATATCTAATAATGTACGATTCCTTCTCTCAGATACACCATTTTGTTGTGGAGTATATGGAGCTGTGAGATTCTGGACAATTCCATTCTCAACTAAGTAATCTTTAAACTCTTGACTTTGGTATTCACCACCTCGATCAGAACGAAGAGCTTTAATCTTCTTTCCTAATTGTAATTCTACTTCTGCTTTGAAAACTTTAAATGTTTCAAATACCTCATGTTTATGTTTAAGTAAATAAACATAACCATAACGACTGAACTCATCTGTAAAAGTTAAGAAGTAGACAACACCTTTCCTTGACACATGTCTAAGTGGTCCACACACATCAGTATGTATTAAACCAAGTAGATCAGAAGCCCTTTCCATATTACTATGAAAAGGTTTCTTTATCATCTTCCCAGATATACAAGACTCACATTTATCATATGATTCATCATTGATATTTTTCAAAAGCCCATCACGTTGAAGCTTTTGCATGCGAGTCTTGCCTATATGAGCAAGTCTACAGTGCCAAAGGTAAGACAAATTCAAGTCAAACTTTATTCTCTTACTTATGCTATACATTGAATTATTATTGTTGGATCCATTTTCATTCATATCGATTTCAAACACACCATTCACAGCAATAGCATTAAAATAAAATATACCATTTAAAGAAACAGAAATTTTATTGCTATCAATAGTATGGGTAAAACCAAGATCCGACAAATACGAAAAAGAAACAACACCTCTAACAATAGAAGGTGTATAATGACAATTGTTTAAAATCAGTACTAAACCAGAAGGTAAAACTAAATTAAACACTCTTATGGCTTCAACTGCTGCTTGTGCACCATTACCCACTTGCAGATGTTGCTCTCCAAAGGATAGTCTCCTTTCCTCTCTAAACCCCTGTAGTGTACTACAAATGTTAATACCACATCCAGTATCATATACCCAGGAATTTATCTTACGAGATAAAGTAAATAATTCAATAAAAAATAAGTTACCTGAAGTGTTGGCGCCCTCGTGCCCAACCTTCTTGTTCGTATTTGCTCGCAATTCATCAAGATAAAGAGGGCAGTTCCTCTTCCAGTGACCCACTACATTGCAGTAGTGACACCCTTGATCCTTCTTCGGACTATCTTTCTTGACAGGAGGAGGGTTTTTCTTAGGTTTAGGTTGAGTTTGATGAGTCATAACTTGTTTACCCTTATCAGCCTTTCCCTTACCCTTACCATTCTTCTTGTTCGCATTCGGCTTGTTAATTCTACCCCCTTTTCACTTACTCCCAACTACCTTGGCATCGGGATGAAGATCCACTTCTACCCAGACATTATTATCTTTCATGGATTGCATTTCCCCATCCATAGCAACCTTCCATTTAGCCTTTTCAGGACTATTAATGGCCGCTATATAACTAGTAGGTTCATTAAGATCCCCTAGTATAGTTTCCTCACATTCTACGTTAAGACATAGACGTACAGGAGCTCGTACAGTTCTAGTAGACTTACGAATGGGAACTGCTTCAACTTCAGGTGGAGGACCCAGACTATCAAGTTCCACAGGAAGTGTGCTAGTGTTTTCTGAAGGCAATGCATTATCTATATCTTCTTCCAGATCATAGATTCTCCCACTGAATTCTTGAGATATGAGATCCTTTTCAAGAAAGTCTGCATACCTTGCAACAAATACTTTGTTTTCAAGTGGGTAGTAAAAGTAGTAACCCATCATTTCCTTTGGGTATCCTACAAAAAAGCACTTTACATATCTTTGTTGGAGTTTATCTGCTGAGTCACGTTTAACATACGCCTCGCAACCCCAGACCTTTAAATAAGACAAGTTCGGAGCTTTTCCAGTCCATATTTCATATGGTGTCTTATCAACCTTCTTTGTGGGAACCATATTTAGAATGCGAACCGCAGATTCTAAAGCATAATCCCAAAAGTACAAGCTAAGAGTAGTAAGATTAAACATAGATCGCACAATATCTAATAATGTACGATTCCTTCTCTCAGATACACCATTTTGTTGTGGATTATATGGAGCTGTGAGATTCTGGACAATTCCATTCTCAACTAAGTAATCTTTAAACTCTTGACTTTGGTATTCACTGCCTCGATCAGAACGAAGAGCTTTAATCTTCTTTCCTAATTGTAATTCTACTTCTGCTTTGAAAACTTTAAATGTTTCAAATACCTCATGTTTATGTTTAACTAAATAAACATAACCATAACGACTGAACTCATCTGTAAAAGTTAAGAAGTAGACAACACCTTTTCTTGACACATGTCTAAGTGGTCCACACACATCAATATGTATTAAACCAAGTAGATCAGAAGCCCTTTCCATATTACTATGAAAAGGTTTCTTTATCATCTTCCCAGATATACAAGACTCACATTTATCATATGATTCATCATTGATATTTTTCAAAAGCCCATCACGTTGAAGCTTTTGCATGCGAGTCTTGCCTATATGAGCAAGTCTACAATGCCAAAGGTAAGACGAATTCAAGTCAAACTTTATTCTATTACTTATGCTATACATTGAATTATTATTGTTGGATCCATTTTCATTCATATCGATTTCAAACACACCATTCACAGCAATAGCATTAAAATAAAATATACCATTTAAAGAAACAGAAATTTTATTGCTATCAATAGTATGAGTAAAACCAAGATCCGACAAATACGAAAAAGAAACAACACCTCTAACAATAGAAGGTGTATAATGACAATTGTTTAAAATCAGTACTAAACCAGAAGGTAAAACTAAATTAAACACTCTTATGGCTTCAACTGCTGCTTGTGCACCATTACCCACTTGCAGATGTTGCTCTCCATAGGATAGTCTCCTTTCCTCTCTAAACCCCTGTAGTGTACTACAAATGTTAATACCACATCCAGTATCATATACCCAGGAATTTATATTACGAGATAAAGTAAATAATTCAATAACAAATAAGTTACCTGAAGTGTTGGCGCCCTCGTGCCCAACCTTCTTGTTCCTATTTACTCGCAATTCATCAAGATAAAGAGGGCAGTTCCTCTTCCAGTGACCCACTACATTGCAGTAGTGACACCCTTGATCCTTCTTCGGACTATCTTTCTTGACAGGAGGAGGGTTTTTCTTAGGTTTAGGTTGAGTTTGATGAGTCATAACTTGTTTACCCTTATCAGCCTTTCCCTTACCCTTACCATTCTTCTTGTTCGCATTCGGCTTGTTAATTCTACCCCCTTGAATAGCAAGTACCTGGGGTGTAGTAGCCTTTGGTGGTAAACCTTTCTCATAATCAATGAGCAGTGCGTGCAATTCACTCACTGTCTTCCCCACGCAATGCATATTGAAATGCCTAACAAAACCACTAAAATCCTTGTTAAGGGATCTATTGATTAGGTTAACATTCATATCATTGTCATAGGGTTTACCGAGTGCTTGTAATCGATCCATGTAACTTTTCATTTTCAATACATGAGCACTCACAGGTTCACCATCACCCTGTTTACAACCGTGTAAAGATTCCATCAAATCGTAAAGCTCTACATTTGCTGGTTTCTCATACATTTTTCGGAGTTCATTTATCATGTTCATAGGAAAGTAATCTTCAAACTGCCTTTGTAAAGCAGGTGTCATCCCTCCCAACATCATACAGGCCACATCAATATGTTCCTTATACTCCTTTTTCCACTTGGCTTTTGCTTCAGCAGTAGCTGCAGTGCCAGTGGGTTCAACAGGACAAGGCGTTTTCAAAATCTCAAGTTGATCAGTCACTCGCAAGACAATCCTGAGTTAACGATACCATTCATTGAAATTTTCTGAGCCAGTCAATTTTTCTCGTTCAAAGTGAGCTTTGTACGCAGAACTTAAAGTGGTGTTATTGGTTTGAGCCATTTCTACAGATAAGAAAGTTCAAAACATTAGTATTATCGATAATACAATTTTTCAATAAAATAAAATACCCAAGGAAAATAAAATCCATAGAATTTTCTTGAAAACTAGGATCCTTATCACATTATAACAGCTCATGATGCCACTGTTGGAATTTATATAACATGTCATACATAAACATATAACCAATTAACATCAAGTACACATGCGGAAGCGTTATAATAATAAGATCATATAATGCATAATTAATTAACCAAACATAAAAGTAAACATACCTCTTGATTCAAACTCGGGTAAGAATCACAATAGATCAAATCTTCAACTCAAGAACCCTAGTTAGGGTTTATGTGAAATAATGGAATGAACTCTTACCAAACAAAGAAACAAACAATAATGTGTTTGATTCACGTTCTTGTACACACGCACTACTTCGAGTAAAAGTTTATGCAAGTAACAAAAACATGAGCACTTGAGAATAAGCAAAAATCGATTCCAAAAACCTTAAGGGGGTGTCGACTTTTTGCTTAGGAAGAGAAGGAGAGAGAAACACACACTTTAGGTTATGTATAGAAGTTGTGAGAAACCAATAATCCTTGTGTGTTTATATAGGCTAGTTAACTTGGAGCTCAAGGCACCAAAGGAGGTGGAACTCTCCTTTGGCCGATCGGATTTAGGGCCCAAAAAGGGTTCCTAGAACCTTCTTGACTTACCAATTATTTACCTATATTTCTTTCCTTTTATTCGTCTAACGGTCGTTAGCCTTCTCCGTTAAATGTCTAACGATCGTTAAGTATTCGTGTTTATTAATAATTATATATAACATTTATAAATAATTATTCATTTACTCTTCATACGTAAAGTGTGCAATCCCGTGATCTCGAGTTCGATCCTAACACACAAATAGGTTATTTTGTAGATCTTTATGACTATTTCTTTGATAGGTAATTTTGTAGATCTTTATGACTATTTCTTTGATGAAGAGATCTAGTAAAGAAACCTTTGTGTAATAAATCTTGTTGCCCTTTAGTCTTCTTTCTAGTTTGAACATTTGATGATGGATCACCCAGAATTTGTTCTTTGGGATGATGCTTATGAATTCTGGTTGCTTTGGTGGGACTCACAGGAATATTAAGTTCCAAATTGTTGAAGTCAATATTAGCACCAAAAAGTTCACCATCAAGGGCTTCATCATCTATATCTTCATAGATTTCAGTTAATCCAGGCATGTCTGGATCCCCTTGAGATGATTTATCAACCATAGATATGCCATGTGTATCAAATGAAGGATACTTGAGACCTGTTGGAGAGGCAGTCTGCTGAGCAGCAGAGTTATTTGCAGCAGCAGAGTGATCTGTATGTGTAGCAGCAGAATCAGACAAACTGCTGCTTGCAGTAGTATCCTTTGAAACAGCATCCACAAATGATTCATCACCAATAACTTTAGCTTCACTGGATGATTGCACATGTCCTCCCTCAACTCCTTTGAGAGGAACATCATCTTGTGAGCTTGTTTTCTCTGGAGTGGGAATGATAGCAGGACCAAGCTTCCATTTCTCAACCAAAACAAATTCCTCTTGAGATGTAGCCCCCTTTGCATCTGGTATAGTAGATCCACTATTTTTGGTACCAGCAACATGGTTAGTATCTACACCTGTAATAATTGGCTCATAATTCATGGTTTTGGTTAGCATATCAATATCAAACAGCCAATCTGGTCCAGTCCCTGCACTATTTGGCTTACTCTCATCAAACTGAATATGCAGGTTTTCTTCCACAAATCTTGTTCTTTTGTTGTACACCCTATAGGCTTTACTATTGATAGAGTATCCAACAAAATAACCCTCATCAGCCTTTTTATCAAACTTGCCTAATTGGTCTTTGGTATTTAAGATGGTAATAGGACACCCAAATGGTCTAAAGAAAGCTATCATTGGCTTTTTACCATGGAATAATTCATATGGGGTCTTATTATGAGGCTTAACTATCTTACTCCTATTTTGCACAAAGCAAGCAGTATTCACTGCTTCTACCCAAAAAGGTATAGGTAATTTAGAGTCTGATAACATAGTCCTAGCAGCCTCAATTAATGTTCTATTTTTCCTTTCAGCTACACCATTTTGTTCAGGAGTCCTAGCAACACTGTATTATCTTAAAATCCACGAGCTTTGCACACCTGTCAAAACAAGTCTTGGTGGAAATCTTAAAGGACTAGTCCATCTCGGAAATGAAGGTGTCCACGGTGATAGAGGAGCATGAGCCTACGTGGATGACCCCTATCATTGAATTTATAAGTAAAGGTAAATTACCACAGGAGCAGACGAGCCATTATTTTTCCTTGTTTTAGTTGATGTACTATCCAAACAAAGCCAAGACAAAAATGCTCTTACACTCACATGATACTTCATTATTACATTTCGCTATAACACGCCGAATCACGCCATAAAAGGGCATGTAATGAACGGCCAAACAAGAAGAAGGCAAAAACAACCATGATTCCATTTTGTCTCTCTTCTTTTGTTCTATTCGTGACTAGAATAATTGAGTACAAAGCAAATTAAATCATGTGATTCTTACACATTTAAGCTCTTGCACACTCAACCTCACCTCAAATAAGTGTTCTCTTCTTCTTGTCTTCCTAGAATCGTGCTGACAAGAACACCAAACAAGTCAACTATCATTTAACATGTGACTAAAATAACTCTATATAAGCAATTTCTTTTCCTTCTATACGTACACAAAAAGAACGACTCAACTCTCCTTTGATTTATGCTATTCAAATGCAAATAGCAACACACCCACGAATATTACTTATTTTGTTTTCTGCCTTGAGAGGAAGCAAAGAAAACCATGCACCCTATTTCCATTTCATGCGTACAAACATGCATGCAAACATCACGCTTTAAATTGTTTCCTAAGTCCCTCTCCAAGGCAGTGAACGGGGAGGGAATTGGCCAAGTTTTCCAAGGATTCGAGCCGTGACTAGGGTCATTGGAACATTGGTCTCATTTCCTTGTTGGGTTGCTAATCTAGTAGCACCAACCTTCATTCCAATACGAGTCTCATGTCGCGTTCTACACACCCTTTCCTTGGGGAAAGTAAGTAACGTTATCTTTTTTTTCTATATAACATGTTATCATTCGTACCCACTCTAGCTTGCACTCTTGATTTATGTACTCTCGTAAATATTTCAAAACCTTAAATAATGCCCAAGAACATTACACTACCACCGAAAAAGAACTTCTAGCAGTAGTCTTTGCATTCGATAAATTTAGATCATATCTTATATTGTCAAAAACTATGGTTTACACTGACCATTCTGCTTTGAAGTATTTGTTCAATAAACAGGATGCTAAGCCAAGGATTATTAGGTGGGTTTTATTGCTCCAAGGATTCGATATTGAAATTAAGGATAAAAAGGGTGCTGAAAATCTAGCTGCTGATCACTTATCTAGACTTGAAAACCCATATATGGAGGTCCTTGACGAAAGGGAGATTGCTGACGAATTCCCTGATGAGCACCTTATGATGGTAAGAATTAAAGGGAATGATAATACGCCTTGGTATGCCGATTATGTAAACTTTATTGTTGCAAATGTAATTCCAAAAGGGCTAACATCCGATGAGAAGAGAAGGTTTCTAACTCGTGCCAGTGAGTATATTTGGGATGAGCCTTATGCATTTAAAATATGTCCTAACAATATTATACGGAGATGCGTAGATGGAGATGATGTCCCATCAATATTGGCACATTGCCATTCGGGACCAACGGGGGGACATCACGGCGCAATTGTTACGAAAAGAAAAATCCTTGATGCAGGATTTTATTGGCCCACTATCCTTGATGATACAAAGGATTATATAAAAGGGTGTGATGCGTGTCAACGATCCGGAAATATCTCATCAAGAAACGAAATGCCGCAAAATTATATCCAAGTATGCGAAGTATTCGACATATGGGGATTGGACTTCATGGGACCGTTTCCTGAATCTAAAGGTAATAAGTATATTTTGGTAGTTGTTGATTACGTATCAAAATGGGTCGAAGCACAAGCGTTACCAACTAATGACAGCAAGGTAGTGCTTAAATTTCTGCAAGGTTTATTCGCTAGGTTTGGAGTTCCTAAGGCGTTGATAAGTGAAAGGGGAACACACTTTTGCAATCACCACCTAGGAAGATCTTTGCAAAAATATGGAGTATATCATAGGGTTTCCACTTCATACCATCCTCAATCCAATGGACAAACTGAAGTAACCAATAGGGCTATTAAACGGATTCTAGAAAAAACTACTGGATATAATCCAAAAGGTTGGTCAGACAAGTTGAATGATGCTTTATGGGCATTTCGTACAGCCTATAAGACGCCAACGGGATGCACTCCGTTTCGCCTTGTATACGGGAAAGCATGCCACCTACCGGTAGAAATAGAACAAAGTGCATATTGGGCTTTAAAGCAATGTAACATGGATATGGAAGCGGCAACAAAGAACCGATTCATGGAGCTCAATGAACTCTACGAACTAAGAGACGAGGCTTACAAAAATACCAAGATCTACAAAGAAAGAACTAAAAAATGGCACGACTCAAGGTTACGTGGAGATAAAGTATTTACCATTGGAGAAAAAGTGCTACTATTCAATTCTCGACTAAAGATGTATCCAGGTAAACTTAAATCAAGATGGACGGGACCATTTGTTGTTACGAAAGTATATCCATACGGGACTATTGAATTATGCGACAAAAATGGTTATATATTCAAGGTAAACGGTCAACGAGTTAAAAAATACTTTGATAATAAAATTGAGGATGTCGAGGAAGAGGTAGTGGAATTTAAACCCGAAACATTGGAATAAAGAGCTGAACGTGAGTCTAACTTGAAGACTCTGGAATAAAGACAAGTGCTGACTGGGAGACAACCCGGAAAATTTTACTTTTACTGTTCTGTGTCGAGTCAGTCAGACATGCAATAGATGCGGCATCTCCATCATAGGATGCGACGCATCACCTGCACTGGTCATATCTTATTTTTTCTGCATTGTTTTTATTTTTGACTTTAAAAACTTTCTGTCAGTTTATTTAATGCGCCGCATCCCTGGTTAAGGATGCGACGCATCTTTTATTCTGATTCGTATTTATTCCAGGCTCGATACGGCGTATCTTCTACCATAAGATACGGCGCATCGACTGACCTGATGATTTCCAGTTTTATTTTTGTTTTTATTTTTAACTAACTACTAATGTATTATGTAAGTTTGAACCTTATTAACTCAGGTGTGTAAAGGTCATTATGGTCTTATAGTTTCCTGCACTTTTTGTGGATACATCAATTTTCGAAGCTTAAAAGCCAACATCCACAAAGAGCTCAAGAAGTAGTCTCCATCCACATTGGGGAGGAATTTAGAGAATATGAATGGAGATGCTAATCAAGATGATCAAGATGCTGATCTAGATCAAGGTACTGGGCTTAATTTTGATTTTGAAGAACAGGCTGAGATGATGCAAATTGAGACCACACCACTTCAGGAAGATATATCTCATCAACATACTGTTGAGAGAAAAAGTGATGAAATAGAGCTAGTGATTATTGAAGATCCTGCTGTTCAAACAAGGAGTGGTGATACTGAAGAGCTTGTTGTTCAAGGTGCTGATGCTCAAAATACTGTTGTTCAAAGAACTGTTATTGAAGGTGTTGTAAGTCAATTTTTCATTACACCAAGGGTATTGGATTTTGAAGAAGCTGCTGGTCCTTCTAATCCAATTCAAGAAGATGTTGGACCTTCAAATCCAGTTCCACAGGAAGAAGAACTTCAAGAGCATACATCAAGTAATGATGAGACCATTGCTGATATGCTGCTACATATGTCTAGACAAAGAGGCATAACTATTCATGGTGCTGAACAACCACCTCAAGAAGCTCTTTCTCTATCTAACAAGGAGCTTGATCCAAAAGACAAAGGCAAAGGGATCATGGTAGAGAAAAAGAAAAAGAAGAAGCTTACATTGAGAGAACTAAGAGCAATTGAAGAAGCTAAGAATGAAGAAGCTGCTAGGAGATTACAAGCAGAATGGCTAGAACAAGAAGCAAAACAGCATGAACAAGAAGCAAGGAAACTTACTGTCCAACCAATACCAAAAAGGTTCATCAGCAAAGCAAGAGCAAGAAATGATATGATGACCTACTTGAAAGGAAGAGGACACAAAGGACTAGTAAAGTTGACCTATGAAAAGATGAAAGTTCTCTATGATGCTGAAAGAGAAGCTGTTGAGAGAGAACTAACAAGAATTATTCCTTTCAGTGCATATGGAGATAAAACTCTTGAACATATTAGAAAGGAAGATGCTGTCAAAAGAAGTCTTAAGAGGAAAAGGGAAGCAACTAAAGCTCATTCATCAAAGAAGTTGAGAGAAATTGAGTTAAGAACTGACACAGTTGATGAAGTGAGGAATTACTTAAGAGTTGTGGATTTTGAGAATCCTAAAGACAAAGAAGATGCTGAGAAGAAATCTAAGCTTTCAAGTTTTAGTGTAGTAGAAGCCAAAGAGGGAAATTACTTGATCTTTCACAGGCTGGATGGAAGCTTTAGGGTATTTAATTCTCTATGGGATATATTGCATCTTATTGACAGAGATGATCTGGCACAATTGTATCTTGAGGTGTTGACTTATTTTGAAAACATTGAACCATCTGGGGTAGGACTAGTTGTTTATGGTGATCTCACAACACTTTGGGAGACAGAAGAAACAAGTATGGATAATATGTGGGAAAACCAAGGAAATTAGGAGATAAGCAGATGGAGATTCTTTGAGTCATCCGGGGTACATGTGCTGGAATTAGAAGATGGAACTATGATCCACATGCTGGCAGAAAGAAGATATCCAGTTACAAGGGATTTAATGATAAGAATGCTGGATCATGGTATGGAAGTAGAAGATGAGACATATACAGCTATGATGGTGATTAGATTGTTCATTGTCTGGACACAAACAGCTGAGGATGATTAGTGCACAATACTGGTATGAGTTTATTATATAAATCTTTTGAAAATACAAGTACTTATGAAAGTACTGCCTGACAAACAGTACTTTACCAAAGTACTGCTTGCAGCATAAAACCAGTAACAGTCTTTTGTTAAATAAAGTGATTTTTGAAATAACAAAATATTTTTGAATGCGCAAGGTTTTAACAGCAACATATGGTATTCAGCTCACCATGTTCTAAGAACAAGAAAGAGTTTGACTCATCATGAGGGTACGGCTCTGATGTGATTATCAAATCCGTTTTTAATTGACAATTTACTAAAAATTGTATGGTTTCAACTCACCATATCTGATATAGTGAAGAGTTGACTAGCCCACAAGATATGGCTTGTGGTAAAGGCTGTGGAAATCCATATGTTTGGTAATTAGTTCACCATGGTTGTGATTGTACTAAAAGAACTAACTAGTCCAAAAGCAAACGGCTGTTGGTAAAGACTTCTCAAATCCGTTGATAGCTGATGATTTGCTAAAAATCATATGGTTATCAATGTACCATGGTTTTTCTTAAACTTAAACATTGGCTACTCCAGAGTTTAATGGCTTTGGTAAAGAGACATCACATTAAATTTTCAATGATTCACCTCTCACAGGAGTTAACACACCTGGAAGTGACGAGAATAGTATGAAACTTTAACAGATTTGATGTACCTTTGTCAAAATATGATGCTGAGTTGCTGAAAAGAGGTTGCTGAAAGAAACTAGAAGGACTTAAAGTGACAAGCAGGAAACTACAAAATATGGAGATAGTACAATACAAGTAACAAAGAGACATGCTTCAGAAGTTGTTAGGAATACGATTTTTATATAGAAGGATCGGTCACCCTGAGTATTGTTTAGCATATTGTAGCTCGTAGTATCTATAGTAGTTATTAGTTAGTAGTTAGTTAGTACTCGGGGTTCGGGTCGTGTCTTACCCGGGACTTCAGTGTCAACCCGAACTTCAGCCTACGTGGAGGCAGATATCTACCTATTAGTTATTAGTTAGTTAGTTAAGCAACACCGTGGAAGAAGGACGGGTCTTTACCCACTGTATACCTGATCCACAGCTCGACGGAGAGCGTTTTTCTTGTAACTATATAAGCCCTCTCCCACCAAGGGAGAGGGTGGAACTTGGCAATCTAATATTCACATTTTTCTTTCTCTCTCTAGTTCCCAATTCTCTCCTACCTCTCTCTACAACTCTTCCACTTCTTTCTTCCTCTCTCTAAAATTCTTTTCTTAATTCTTTCTTCTTTATTCTAGATTCGATCCATAAAACATAAGAACCATACTTGTTTATTATTTAATATCTTACAGAAGTACAATTTTTCCTTGAAAATAAAGATTAAAGAATACACAGAAACTTGAAATCAAGCAAGTGGAATTCAAGTTAGGGGAGGATTGTTGGGCTACAAAATCTGGTTGAAGTCAAAGTACTGCTGGAAGGTTAAAGTCAAAGTACTGCTGATACAAGTCAAAGTACTGCTCAAGGTTACAAGTCAAAGTACTACTGTCAAGATCAAGGGCTAATGTGCAATATCAAGCTAAAGGACTGTCGTGCAAAGATTAGTTAGAATTTATGGAATGTTATTCTAGAATATTCTGTAAATTAGATTAGAGTTAGTATACTTGTCGACCAAGTAATTGTAAACCGACTAGGGTTATCCTTAAGTCTATAAAAGGATCCCTAGGTCTGCATTAGTTAGATACGATTCTAGAAACGATATTAGAGAGTTTATAAGTTAGAGTTATTAGTGTTTGTGAATCTGCATAAAGTTGTAAGCAGGTTCAAAGAAGTTATTAATATAAGTTATTGAAGTTTAAAGTTATATTTTTCTTAGCTTTATCATAGTAGATTCCGCATACATTGGTAAAGTACATCATAGTCTCATTATTAATAGTCTTGAGTCTCACTTAAGATTGTTAACCCTAAAACAAGCTACAAAGTAGTTTGATCAGAGTACATTCGATCCAACAGGCACTTCTTAGACAATCAACTCAAGCAATCAGTGGAAACCAGGATTCTGCTGACAGTTCTCCTGACAGCTCTCCTATTTCTCCTGAAATCATTCAATCAGCTGAAAGTCCTCCTGCAAATACTCCTAGTGTGTCCACAGACTTTGAGGAGCCATATACAAGATTTCCAAGTCCATCAAATCTTGGTAATCATCAACCTAAAGTTGGCTGGCATCTTCAACTCCTCTTCCTATGACAGTGAATTTGGACCTACTGTGACCAATCTTGACACTACAGTTGATGTCAACCCTAATGCAACAAAAAGGATCAACATTATACATCCACAGGAAAATATTATTGGTGATCCTAAAGCAACAGTGAGAACTAGAAGCACAGTGAAAAAGGCTCAGATTGGAGAAGTTGCTTTCATTTCCTATGTCTCAAATCCGCAAAGAGACAATCATACAGACTTTAAACATTGTCTGTTTGCTTGTTTTCTCTCTCAGAAGGAACCAACTAGTGTCTCTTAGGCTCTTGAAGATGCAAGTTGGCTTGAAGCAATGCAAGGAGAGATGCAACAATTCAAGAATCAGCAAGTATGGGTCTTGGTTCCTCTCCCAGATGGAAAGTATGCAATTGGGACAAAATGGATTTTGAAGAATACAAGAGATGCAAGGGGTATGGTGGTCAATAACAAAGCAAGGTTGGTAGCTCAGGGGTTCAGACAAGAAGAAGGAATAGATTATGATGAAGTTTTTGCACCTCTTGCAAGAGTTGAGGCCATTAGGATTATTCTGGCCTATGCATCTTATATGGGTTTTATGGTATATCAGATGGATGTAAAAGGTGCATTCCTGTATGGAGAGATTAAAGAAGAAGTTTATGTCACACAACCCAAAGGTTTTGAAGACCCAGATCATCCCAATCATGTTTACAAGGTTGTTAAAGTTATTTATGGACTACATCAGGCACCAAGAGCTTGGTATGCTAGGCTCTCAGCATTTTTGCTGAAGCATGGATACAGAAGGGGTGCAATTGATAAAACACTCTTCCTGAAGAAGAACTCCAGGCACATTATTCTTGTGCAAGTTTATGTGGATGACATTATCTTTGGCTCCACAAATGAAGCTTGGTGCAGGGAATTTGAGGAGTTGATGAATGGTGAGTTTCAGATGAGTTCCATGGGGGAGCTTACTTTCTTATTGGGATTACAGGTTCAGCAGAAACCAGATGGGATATTTATTCATCAGAATAAATATGTGAAAGACATGTTGCAAAAGTTTGATATGGAAAATGTCAGAACTACCACTACACCTTATGAAGCTCCAAAGCCAAAACATAATATTAAACCAGATCCTGCTGTGAATGTTCACTTATACAGATCCATGATTGGTTCATTGATGTACTTGACAGCTTCTAGGCCCAACATTACATTTGCTGTGAGTGCTTGTTCTAGGCACCAAGTCACTCCACTGACTTCTCATTTGAATGCAGTCAAAAAGATTTTCAAATATCTTAAAGGCCAACCTAATTTAGGTCTTTGGTATCCTAGAGAATCTCCTTTTCAGTTGGAAGCATACAGTGATAGTGATTACGCTGGTGCAAATTTGGATAGAAGGTCCACAACTGGAGGTTGCCAATTCCTTGGAAGAAGATTGATTTATTGGCAATGCAAGAAACAAACAGTTATTGCAACCTCAACCACTGAAGCAGAGTATGTTGCTGCTGCAAATTGTTGTGGTCGGGTACTTTGGATACAGAATCAGTTACTAGATTATGGGTATAATTTCATGAACACCACAATCTTTATTGATAATCAAAGTACCATATGCATTGTTAAAAATCCAGTTTTTCACAATAGAACAAAGAATATTGAGATAAGACACCACTTTATAAGAGATGCTTATGAGAAACATTTGATAAAAGTGGTTAAGATTCACACAGATGACAATGTGCCAGATTTATTGACTAAGGATTTTGATGGACCTAAGTTTCAACACTTAGTAGTCCATATTGGCATGCTTAACCCTTAAATGCAATGTTTGAGGGGAGGCATATGCCTCAGGGGAGGCAAATGCCTCAGGGGAGGATTGATTGCTGTTGTAAATTTGTATATTTGCATTGATTATGTTTAAGTTTACTAACACTAACCAACTAATGTTCTTTGAGTTTTGTTTGTCTGTGTTGGTTTGTTTGCTACTTGTGTCTGTATTGCAGATTGATTGATGTGTAGTTATCAAGTGAGATTTCATTCATCAAGTTCGGTTTTTTTATGGATCTTGGTCATGTATGATTAGAAGTTGTTTCCACTGAAGGTTCCATTCAAGTAATGCCCATTGTTTCTACTAAGATGATAATAAGAAGTAATGAGTCAAAGAAACAACAATGAATGAAGAGAATCAAGATACAACTTTTTCATTCCATTCAAGATCATTACAGCTTACATTCAATGTCATTGTAAAATAAAAGACAAGCTGGTAATTGGAAGATAAAGACAAGTTGTTCATTCATTCATAGGACAAGATACAGATTACAAACAACTTCAAAAGATAATCAAGACCAATCCTATACAAAGAATAAACTACACTGATTCTAGTTCTTCTCCTCTATTCCAAAAGACTGGTTCATATGTACGACCAGTACAATGAAGAAGCTGAAGATGAAAAATGATGGATGGATTGATGAAAACGATGGATTATTGGATTGATGAAAAATGACGAAGAAGCTCAAAAACCAAAGAGTTTGGTCCTTGGCAACTACATCACCAACTAATCCACCTTTCTCTTCCCTTTATCCTCTCCCCTGCCTCCTTGGTGAGAAACTCCATGTCCTGGAGCAGGAAGACCAACTAGCACTTCACATGATTTTGGAAGTGGAGGGTTAGACCTCCTAGGCCTTGATTGGGGTCTCTCAAGTGTAGAAGGGGGAACGAATGAAGGGTCTTCATCTTCATCCTCTGAAGATTTCTCATCCGAGGTACAAAGAAATGGAGAGACCAAGTCTCTATCTGAAGTAGGATAATCAATCCAGGGTCGTGAATCTTCTGACGAATCAGAAGAATCAGAAGCTGCAAGGGTTGGGGGTTTACTTGTTTCCCCCACATCATGTTTATTCTTTGAAGCTTGTTCTTTGGTTAAGCGCGGTATAAATAGAACTGCACTGGGTAGAAGGTACTTGTTCCATCCATCAATGGATAATGAGGAGGAGGTTAGATCGATGATTTCGGGTTTGGATGACATGAGTGATGCTTCTGATTGAGGGTTATTGAGAAATTAGGGTTTGATGTGAATTTGGGGGTAAATTGATATGAGTAAATTGTGATTTGGGGGTTATTTTATAGACGGAGTCAAATGGTTTTGGTAATTAATGCGAGTTGAGTGGCACAGTAAAATCAAGATATTTATCGAAGATATTTTACCAAGTGGGTTGATTCTGCTGATTGAATATCTATCAGCAGATTGACTCTCATTTCTGCTGAAAGGTTATTTTTGAGAATTATTGAAGTTACGTTACACCTCAGATTCGGTCAAAGATTCTCTCCGAAATTTTTTGACCACGATTGAGTAACTTCTATTTTTAACCTAATGAGCGTATCTTCACCCAATTCAACTGATTGTTTCTCCTTCAAAACATTAACTTCTCCCAATCATCTAATTCATAACCGATTCACACAAATTCTTCCAATGGCGGCACTTCAACTAAAGCAGGATCACAACAAAGTTGCATATCTGGGAATGAAAAAGGGAAATGAATTGTATATACCCATGGTTGAATTCTTGAAGAGATCCAAGATTCATTATGCTTTGACACACTCTCCAAGTGTTATATATGAATCTTTGGTTAGGCAATTTTGGGAGACTACAAAGACAAGATCTGACATAGAGATAGTAGGAACCATTGATGAAGTAGAGTATGTAGTGACTGAAGGTTTGATCAGGACGCAGCTTCGTTTGGATGATGAAGGAGGTGTGTATCACTCCAATGTTGCAGTGGTACTTGATGGATTAATAGAGGTGGACTACCAAAGTACCGAAACTGACATGTGGCACAAGAACAAGTTTTGCCCCAAGTGGAGATTTTTGGTGCACACATTACTTCAGTGCATAAGCAACAAGTCAGGAGGATGGGATCAATTCTCTACCCAATTGGGCTGTGGTATTATGTGTCTTTCCAAGGGTTTAACTTATAACTTTTCTAAGTTTATTTTTGACAATATGGTTGAAAATATTAACAGGCAAAGACATAAGTTTCTCATGTACCATAGGTTTTTACAAATGATACTAAATATAACAACCCAAGATACAGTCTTTTGTCCCATAGGAAAACTTAGTGCTAAGTTGTTTGCTTCAATGAAAACTCATTATGAAGGGGCACATCACCCTTTGCTTCCAGAGATGTTGCCACAAGGCAATGATAATGCTGGTGAGGGTGATGCTGCTGAGGGTGGTAATCCACCTTCTCCTCATGCTGCTGATGGTGGACAACCATCTAATCCTAGTGTTGCTCCTGATGGTACTCCATTGGTTGACACTAATGAGGATCCTTCTGGAACTGCTGAAGCATCTAATGTTTCTCCTGATCCACCTATACCTTCACCTATAAATTTTACACCCAATCCCAGTCCAACACCTACTAATATTGTTGTTGATGAGCAAGTTCCTGAGGTTGAGGAGACCATTCAGTCTCCTGATACTAATGTCCTTACCTCACTTGAACCTGAGATGACTAGATTGCCAACACGAAGTCCAATAAGGGATCATTTTAGTGATGACATTAGTGTACATTTTACTCCTGAAAGGCCCAATGAAGCTCCCATGACCACAGAGCAATCTGCTGGTGGAGCTGAGGACCCTATTACACTTACCTCTATACATGATTAGCTTAACATGTATAGAAAGGAGGTTGATGATCTTAGGAAGGAACTTGCAGGTACAAAGTCTTCTCTTGGTAATGAGATTGTGGTGTTACAAAAGAAGGTTCAGGAGTTGGAAGCTCAAGTTGGGCAGAAAAAGAAAAGAAAGTTTTCATTTGATTCAGATGAAGAGCAAGAGGAAAGGCATTTGGATCCTCTTGGTTTTCTGGCTGAAGTATCCTTGACTCACCAAATTCCTTCTCCTACATCCAAAGCTGCTGAGTCTTCAAAAGAAAAGAAGTTTCTGCAGTTTCAAAGAAAGAAGAGAATAATATATCTGAGCAAGGATGGGATTGAGTCTTTGAAGGTTCATATGGGAGATGATACAATTGCTGAAGATCAACCAATGGATGCAGTGCAAATTGAAAATCTTGCTACTGAGCATGATCTTCCTTCTTCAGTGGAAACACAACCTAGTATACCTTCAGCAGATCTTTCAGAAGTTTTAGATGGTGGAAGAACCATTGTACACGAACCTGCTAATGCTTCTCATGTTGATACATCTACTCAACATGATTCCACTGAAGATTCTATTGCTGTTCCTTCTGAAAATGTTGACACAGTTCTAGTTGTTGATATTTCTCATGATGATTCTCCTGAAGAACCTACTACAAGTGTTCCTGCTACAGTTTCTTTTGATAGAGAAAAAGGGGTTCTAGTAGAGGAATAACTTGGCCGGATCTTGTGACTGAAGAAGACAGGTTTGAGCAAGAAAGGCTGCTACAAGACTGTCAAGATCAGATGAAGAGTGAAGCCTTGGTAGAACAACTTGCAGATCAGTTCAATACTAATTTGCCTCCTGAAAGGCAAAGACATTTGGATGAATTGTCCATTCATTTTACTGCAGAGCAATGGGATTCATATACTATGCAAGCTGCTTCAAATTCTACTCTTGCTCAAAGAATTCTGGGTGCTTACTTTGATAGTGCTACATTTCTTGCTCAAATGATGGCACTTGGTGAACAAAAGAAGAAAGCTGCAACAGCAAGGAGAAAGGCTATTGCTGCTGAGAAGGCCAAAGCTAAGAGGGAAAGACCAAAGACAGGGGGAGATATGCGAACTTACATAAGGAATGTTGTATATAACCAATACTCTTCTGTATATAATTCAGGTTTGACAAGGAAGCAAGTCTGGGCTTTAGAGGAATCTGAATTAACAAGGATCTATAATCAGATTATGAAGAGGATTAGACCAGCTTCTAATCAAGTGAAGAGGCTTGCTGATAGTGTGGATGCTCCAAACGCCAAGAGACCCAAGCTGGTTGAGATTATGACTTCATTTTCTATGGATAAAGAATCACTGAGTACTCATGATGTTTCTACTGAACCATCTATTGAAAGAGAACTACCTACTGAAGTCAAACAATTTGCTGAACAAATTGATACTTCACATGTTGCATCTTTCATTTCCACTTAAGAAGTCTCTGAGAAACAACCATCACTGATTTCCAATCCTACTATCATTGTTTCTTCAGAAGACTCACCTATAGTTGCTGAAACTATTCCTTCTAAGGACCCTGGTACTACTTCTTCTGTTGAACCAGTTGTTTCTTCTGAAGTTACTAAGGCTTCATCTTCTTCTACACCTGGTCCTAGGAGAAAGAGCAGCAGATTATTGAAGGTATCCAGTGCTCTTGCTCTTCCAGCAAAAGCTAGTGATTTTATAGAGGTTGAGGAGGATGATGGTGAGGATCCAGTTGTGCATGTTCCTTTGGTCAAATATGAGTTGACTGAACTTCCATTGGGGCATGTTAATACTATTTTTAGAGCAGATGGATCTGCTAAGCATTTCACTTTTCTAAGTGGGTTCTTACATATGGTGGATAGAGAGGATCTTCTGCATTTATATGGCTGGGTGACTACTTACTTTGATACACATGAGTCAAAAGGTTTTGGATTGTTTTTTATTGGAGATCTTCATGTGTTAAGTGACTCTGCCTATTATAAGGGAAAAGGTTTCAAGGTTTGGCATGGTCAACAGTCATGGAAGATTGTTAGTTGGAAGTATTGTCCTCTACCTCATGTTCATATGCTATATACTGTGAGTGGAAAGGTGCTGTATATGTGGGATGATCTTACATATCCACTTACAGTAGGGGTATTGAAACAAATGTTGTAGGTCAAGTTAACTGTTCCTTATGACATGATGGGTAATGACATGACTTATGCAGAGCAATTGGTTCAATCTATAAGGAGGAGTCTTACTGTGAAACAAGAATTGTCTGCTAAGTATGGTGTTCATATTGAGATATCATTGAGGTGATCTGCTGATTTTGGTTTCTGGTACTGTATGTGATTTTGTATATTTTATTTGTTTAAAAAAAACTATGTATATGTTTACTAACTTTTATGCAGGTTTGTTGTATCACTCTGTTGATGGTTATCAACTCACCATGATGTGATCTGTCTCCATCAAAAAGGTTGGCTAGTCCAAAGGGTACAGCTTTGGTAAAGACACATCAAATCTGTTGAAAGCTGTAATGGTTTGCACAAAACCATAGGGTTTGCAACTCACCCATGCTTAATTGCTGAGGGTTGTATGGTTTTCAATTCACCATGGTTTATTCCTTTTTGGAATCCAAGAATATGGCTTGTGGTAAAGGCAGTGGAATACCATATTTGGTAATCAATTCACCAAAGGTAATCTAACCTAAGAATTGACTAGTCCTGAGCAAACGGCTACAGGTAAAGACATCTCAAATCCGTTTATAGCTGATGATTTGCTAAAAATCATATGGTCATCAATGTACCATAGTTTTCGAACTTAAACATTTGACTACTCCAGTAGTGATGGCTATTGGTAAAGAGACATCAAATCCATTATGTTCAATGATTCACCTCTCACAGGAGTTAACACACGTGGATGTGATGAGAATAGTATGAAACTAAACTGCTTTGATGTACCTTTGTCATATGTTGCTGCAAAGATCTGAAGTTAAAGTTTTGTCACTCATAGAGATGTGCATTTTGTGTTTCTTTGCTGCTGATGTTCGAATTCAATCCTCTGGTGCTGGAGAGTTAGAGATCTATCAAGAAATCTTGAACTTAACAAAGTCAAATTCAAGATTAGGGGAGGATTGTTGGGAATTCTGCTAAGTCAGAATTCTGCTGAAGAATGTGCTGACGGATTCTGCTAAAGAGACGGAATCTGCTGAAGTGATAGAATCTGCTGAAGTATAGTTTCAGTAGAAAATGTTTCTGCGGATAAGTATAAACCGTGTATTATGTAATTAGTTAGGATATGCATGAGTTTATTTAGGAAGTGATAATACATATCTTCTATAGTTTATAGAATATACGTTTCTTGTGAAACGGTTTAGGTGTAAGGTTAGAGTTCCTTGTCTATAAAAGGAACACCTCATTATGTTTAATGTATCGATTTGAAAACAATTCATTAGTAATTCAATAAAAGATCCATAGAGGATCAACGTGTTTTAGTATTATGTGTTTCAAGCTTGTGTTCGTTTCCGCTTTAGAATATAAGTAAAGAGACTTTCTTTTAGTGTGTTCTTGATTACGTTAACATACTAACGATCTAACTAGGCTCTAAGATCTATCTAGCTCTTAAGTTTCAACATAATACAAATAAAACAAATCTACTTATCGAATTTAAGCACTAGCAGTACCTTCTTACTGCTCTGAATTCGTCCTTGTGGTGTGTCTTGTGTTGCCAAATCGTCTGGTTTTCGTCCTTAGTATTTCTCTTGAATTTGGCTATTGAATGGGGTATTTACTGTTTCTGTCTGCAGGGTTCGATACGGCGCATCATATACGTAGATGCGGCGCATCTAGGTAACTTCGCGTGGGGTCCAAGATTATAATATTCACGAATATTAGTACACCGCCTTTAGATACAGCGTAACTTCATTCTTCATGCGGCGCATTATCTTAAGTATCTTGGATAATTCTGGTGAATTCTTGAAATTGATATGCCGCATATCAGGAACTTCATGCGGCGCATCTGGAGTAAAACAAGTTAGTTCTTCTTGTTGACCAAGGTTTCATATACGGTGCATGGGATAAATCCATGCGACGTATGCTTCAAAGTCAGGCAATGGTCTCAGATTCGTCTAAGTCTTCATGTACGGCGTATCTGTATAGAATGATACGGCGTATCTTCCTTCAGTTCAGTAGACTTTTCCAACTTGATCTATTTTACTCCAATTTTCGTCTGAAATCACTAACTTTTACCAAATGCTTGTTTATAACTGAGAATTACAAAAGTAAACGATTAAGTATCAATTCTCATATAAAATAATATAAAACAAGTCATAAATATAGGATAAATGATGTTAATAAAATGTAGTTATTTGATGTCATCACTAATTTAAAGCCTAAGGTGGAAATTGTTACGTTTTAGTCTTTATTTTAGCTTATGTTGAAGTCTAGGGGGTTAAGTATCGTTAGTTCATTGTTAGCCAAATAGAACATTGAAGTTGTGTTTGACGTTTACTTAAGCCCAAGTCAAACACAACATGGTTTCAATTTTTTTTTACTAATAAACATCACTTTATTAGAAACTCATAGGATTTACAAGAAATTAGTTGGGAGCGGCGATACTAGCTGAGCCCCCACTCCTCTAGCTATAGCAAAGCTAATCCTACTAAAGATATGAATAGCAACACGTGCCCTAATGTCTTAAGTCACAGAGGACTTTCGGATTCGCTTCAGCAAGGTCACCGCATCCTTCTCAAGTTCCTAAAAAGAAGATAATGAGAAGGGGAGAAACCCATATCCAATATTCGCGCACTTAGCCTCATATTTGGGCGTTTACGTTGTGCAGCCTCAATCCCACACTACCCGTCACAAAATCAACCATAGCAGTCTGCGTCAAGGGCGATTACCCTNTAGTTCTTCTTGTTGACCAAGGTTTCATATACGGTGCATGGGATAAATCCATGCGACGTATGCTTCAAAGTCAGGCAATGGTCTCAGATTCGTCTAAGTCTTCATGTACGGCGTATCTGTATAGAATGATACGGCGTATCTTCCTTCAGTTCAGTAGACTTTTCCAACTTGATCTATTTTACTCCAATTTTCGTCTGAAATCACTAACTTTTACCAAATGCTTGTTTATAACTGAGAATTACAAAAGTAAACGATTAAGTATCAATTCTCATATAAAATAATATAAAACAAGTCATAAATATAGGATAAATGATGTTAATAAAATGTAGTTATTTGATGTCATCACTAATTTAAAGCCTAAGGTGGAAATTGTTACGTTTTAGTCTTTATTTTAGCTTATGTTGAAGTCTAGGGGGTTAAGTATCGTTAGTTCATTGTTAGCCAAATAGAACATTGAAGTTGTGTTTGACGTTTACTTAAGCCCAAGTCAAACACAACATGGTTTCAATTTTTTTTTTTTACTAATAAACATCACTTTATTAGAAACTCATAGGATTTACAAGAAATTAGTTGGGAGCGGCGATACTAGCTGAGCCCCCACTCCTCTAGCTATAGCAAAGCTAATCCTACTAAAGATATGAATAGCAACACGTGCCCTAATGTCTTAAGTCACAGAGGACTTTCGGATTCGCTTCAGCAAGGTCACCGCATCCTTCTCAAGTTCCTAAAAAGAAGATAATGAGAAGGGGAGAAACCCATATCCAATATTCGCGCACTTAGCCTCATATTTGGCGCGTTTACGTTGTGCAGCCTCAATCCCACACTACCCGTCACAAAATCAACCATAGCAGTCTGCTTCAAGGGCGATTACCCGGTCAGATCGACACATACATCAAGTCCTTTATCCCACGAGTATAACAACATATCAGCTGGCCGTAAGGGTCTATCCTTTTCTCCACTAAGGCCAATATCAACTTTTTTATGAGCCGAGATCCCTGATCGAGAACATATATCAACATGGCCCCAATAAATATCACTCGTAAAGACCCTGGAACGAGCTGAGCACGGGATTTGAACAAAGAAAAATGGAAAGCCAAGCCGATAGCATAACACACACCGGTAGTCCTAACATTCATAGTCTGTCCCAATCGTGATATCGGAACCACCCTAAGCCAGTCTGAAGTGTAATCCTCCATTTGCGATTTCTATAACACCATCTGTCGAGTAGATAAGAAGAAAGTAGATTCAGCCGTTCGGGTAACACGTGTGAAATATATATCTGCCAGTTTCTTCATGAGTTTTGGGGCAACGATCTCACTTGGATTACTCAAAAGGTCAATCTCTATTATTATATAAACATCACTTTATTATATTTAATTATTATATCATTTATTATTATTATTATTATTATTATTATTATTATTATTATTATTATTATTATTATTATTATTATTATTATTATTATTATTATTATTATATTTTTTTTATGAAACCATCACTTTTATTAGAAACATGAAAAATTGCATAATATTGGATGGGAGTCTAGACACAATATGTGCTCCCACTCCTTTTTGGATACAAAAACTAACTCGATGGAAAATAAAAACACCACTCTTAACATTATTTGAGTGGCTAATGGCAATAAACTTAATGCGAGAAAGTGTATCCAAAGCTTCCGCCTCGAACTCCCCAAAGGTAGAAAAAGCAAAAGGAATGAATTTGTATCCGTTGTCTTCACATTTGGACGCATACTTCATCTTCTTCTTTACCACAGCATTGCTCAAGGCTACCCCAGGAGCCCATGAAGTCGCCCCAGTGCCAGCAAATGGAGAGATTCCGGTCATATCCAAGCATGCATCTTTACCTTGGAGCCAATTGAACAAAAGCAAATATGCAGGACGTAACTCTTTCCCATCCTCTGAAAGAAACCCAGCGGAGCCTCCTTACGCACCATGATCCCAACCTTGGAGCATATATCAACAAGAATATCATGCACTAGATTATTATTATTCTTATTATTATTATTATTATTATTATTATTATTATTATTATTATTATTATTATTATTATTATTATTATTATTATTATTATTATTATTATTATTATTATTATTATTATTATTATTATTATTATTATTATTATTATTATTATTATTATTATTATTATTATTATTATTATTATTATTATTATTATTATTATTATTTTATTTTTTTTTATAAAAACCGTCACTTTTCATAGAAAACCTTGGAAATTACATGAAATTGGAGGGGAGTCTAGACACAATCTGTGCTCCCACTCCTTTTTGAATGCAAAAGCTAACTCTATAAAAAATAAAAACACCACTCTTAGTACTATCAGAGTGGTTGCAGGCAATAGACTTGATGCGAGAAAGTGTATTCATAACCTCCACCTCAAGTTCCTCGAACGTAGAAAAAGCAAAAGGGACGAACTTGTATCCATTGTCTTCACACTTGGACGCATACTTCTTCCTTTTCTTTTCCACCGCATTACTCAAGGCTACCCCAGGGGCCCATGAAGTCAGCCCAGTCCCAGCAAACGGGGAGACCCCAGTCACATCCTGTAACATCTGGTAATTTTCCTAAAACCTAATCCTAGCCAAACTTCTATTTTTAGAGCCTGAAACGTTTTAAAACTTTAAAGCATGTTAAATTGGATTTGAGGAGCGTNAGTTGGGGGTGTTACACATCCAGACATGCATCCTTACCTTGGAGCCAATTGAATAATAGCAAATCTGCAGGTCGTAAATCTCTCCCTTCCTCTGAAAGAAACCCCATTGGAGCCTCCTTACGTACCATAATCCCAACCTTCGAACATATATCAACAAGAATATCACGCACCAGATTATGCCTGAACTTCACACCCACTTCACTAGAACAGTGAACTGCATAATCTCCCCATTGGTCCATACGATGCACATTGCAACTCGGGCATAAGCTACCTTCAGAGAACATAGGTATAGCAAGCCTGTAACACAACACAGAACGAAATTTATTATTATTATTATTATTATTATTATTATTGTTATTATTATTATTAATGTTTTGTTGAATTACCATACGTTTCGTGCAAACACAATGATAAATTTAATCAATTACAACTACAACACATCACAATTCTAACTCATATCAATTCATTGAATTGCAATTCATTCCACAGATAACAAATATTTCAAAAACATTCTGCGAAGCAAACGCACCCTTAGTCATCATCCTAATATATGAAGACTTTTTTATTTAACTTTTTTTTCTCACCATCATAAGGCCAATGATGCGTGTGGATTGCAACACGCACTACGTTTTACCTCTCGAGGGATCTCGAGAAGCTTGCAATCCCCACCAGGCAGTGTACCTGACCGATGTAGTATAATGAAGTGGCAAGTACCGGGGGATTGATCGTTCTCTCACAGGGAATATTGTTCGTTAGACTAAAAACTACTCTAATCTAGGTCTAAGGGTGGAGGAAGATTCTTTTTGTATTTTTTTTATATTTTATGAAAGCAGTAAATCTCTAGTTTTGGAGGATAGGGCGGAATTAGTTGCTAGTCAACTAACCCAAATTATCTACTTCTAAGCTACTTATATTTTTGTATTTTTTTTAGTTTAGAGAAAATCAGTGGTGGAGAATAGTGTTTACTTAGATTTCATTACTCCCTAACTATCTTTTATCATGTGACTAGTATATTGAGTTTGCTTGGATGACGGGTGTATTCCTAAAAAGTCGTAGGGAGTGCGTTCAATTCCCTAACTCTATAAGTTCCTACCTCACTCTATGACGATACGTCAAGCATCCTATCATGAGCTCACCGATAGCAACCTATGTATGAAATACTACCTTAAAACCAATAACGCACATATGATTCACGTTTCTAAAGACGTTCAAGCATGTTACCATATAGGAGATTAGCCAGTTTTCCTTAGTCTAACGTAGATGAAACATTCACCCAAATACAATCACAACATACACATCACATGATAATCAATAGTTAGGTTTCATTAGATCTAAGCAAACACAAAGTAAATTAGCCTATCATATTAAAAGAAAGACAAGCACAAAGATATATCACACAACACATAGACATATTGTATGAATAAAGACTTATCTTTAATTGAACATGCAAGTTGGAAGGGTTTGGATACCCTCCAAGGTCTGTAAAACTCGTACTAGGGTTTTGGTCCCAAGTTCTCCACTCTAAAAATTCCTCTCAAGTAAAAGAAAAACGTTCTATATATATAGATTTTGCGGGCTGACGGCGTCAACCCAATAAGTGACGTCGTCAGCTCGGCGATTAGGGTTTTCAGACGGCCTTCCTTGGCGTGGTCATAATTGCTGGTTCCAGATCTGACGGCCTTGGTTGACGGCGTCACCAATTTGCACTACGAACTCTCTGGCCCGTCACGAGTCTTTTTTCCACTTCTGGACTTCACTTGTTCCTAACGGCGTCACCTTGTAGAGTGTGACGGCGTCACCTTCTGTGATCTTTAAGGTCTTTTGAGTTTTTGTTGTTTTCCGCACTTTTTCACTCCGAAAAAGCCCGAAAATGCTTCTTTTGTGATTTTCCCTTCAAAAGTACCTAAAATGAGAAAAGAAACGACTTTGGGTGAAATCCAAACCAAAAACATACGAATTAGGACTCAAACCGACCCCTAAAAACGTAACATTTTTCGTCTCATCAGCCAATCATGATAAACCCAGACTGGATCAAACCGAGAAACTGGGCTGGACGGGACCGACCCAATTTAATCGAACATATTTCAGTCCGGTCATCGGTTAACCATTTCTTTCATATTCGGTCATCGGTCCGGTTCGACCTTACTTACATCCGGCTATTATACTTTGTTAGATCGGGCCAAACTGACGAACCGGACCGACTCAAACCTGGACCAAAAATTTTGGTCCGGTTTAGTTTTAGCCGTTCCTGTTCAGTTTTCAAACCGTACTCAGCCCATTATCTTCACTTTTTTTTTATTTTAAACATGATTACGCAACATAAAANCGACTTTGGGTGAAATCCAAACCAAAAACATACGAATTAGGACTCAAACCGACCCCTAAAAACGTAACATTTTTCGTCTCATCAGAGGCCCATTGTGCGTTATAAGTGAAATAAACGATCCCCAAATTAAGTAGAATGCCTAATTTTTTAAAATTTTAGTTTTGACCGATTCGGCCGATTCAACCGATTTTTTGCCGATTCGGCCGATTTTTGTCCGATTCGACCGATTTTTGACCGATTCAGCCGATTTTTGACCGCTTTTTTCCGATTTTGTTGCCTAGGCCGATTTTTTCACCGATTTTCAAAAATCAACAAGGTGTGTGACCGATTAGCGATTAATCGGCGATTAATCGGCCGATTCGGCCGATTTTTGCAACATTGCTTATTATCTTGAGATATAAGGCCATCAGGGATAAAGATACATTTGTCATATCTCAGTGTCCCTAATGTTACTCAAGTACCTTAACCACTGGCCTGCAACAGTGACTAAAGCGCATCTTCGGTTGGTTACTTGACCAACTCTGTAGAAGAATGCCATTGAGGTTCTCCCCTGAGGCAGGAGGAAGACATGCTCCCTGATCATCAGTGTGTAAGAATTATCACTGATATTCGTCAGTGAGTATCTGGTGCTATTTTTATGTTCAAATCTTTGTCTGAGATAATTAGGTCAGTTGTAGGACCTAACAATCTCCCCCTATTTGAACATAAAGATAGTTGGGGTTTATCAGGAATAAGTGAGCATAGCGGCTTCTTCTTATCCACTGATTTACAAAATGTATAGTGTACGATAGTTGTTTATATATTTCTATGAGACACTACTTGTTGGAATTTATCAGTTATAAGTGAGCATAACGGCTTCTTCTTATACTGATTTACAAGAATGTTCTAAAGTAAACTCTGTCATTTTTAATCTTTTAGTCTTCGATACCTTTTGTTGAAGATGAAGATCTAGGCTATTTGTCTTCATCTAGTCACCATCTTTACTTCATTTCAGTCTTCACTATGTTTAAGCTCTTTCTTTTGGATAGTGAAGTTTCTTCTTTTGATGATGATCTCCTGAATAATTTTATTCAGGTTCTCCTGAGCAATTTTGCTCAGGGCAGCAAATTTTACTCAGGGCCTCTTAAGTTTAACCTTAGGGTCTCCTTATCTTCTCTGTCAGGGTATCACTTGGATTTGGCGCATTTCCTGAATAAAAATTTTTTATTCAGGTCTCCTGAGCATTCATCTTAGGGTCTCCTGATCATTTTATGTCAGGGCCTCTCGAACCATCTTCTTCTTGTTACTCCATGTCATGTTCCCAGGTGCTTGCTCCACTTTAGCCTTTAACCGTGATTTCGTGTGAACTCGGTCTTTGATGATTTGTGCATCAAATTCACTTCTTGAGTTATGGCTATCGTAGAATCTCATAAATGCTTCCTCCCCCTCAAAAAACTGCAACTTCAGTGAAAGTTTTTGGAGTTTATACATTTATGGATATGATTCAAGGAAAGGAACTTTTAGTTCAAGTGAACTTTTTAGTTCCTGTGGCAGTTCTATCAGTTAGAGTTGATAGACACTGAGACATATCAGGAAGTGATAAGTTCCAAGAATAGTCCTCAGAGAGCAACTTACTGATGCCAGGAATAAGCAATCAGTGAGTCTTCCCTGGTCTTCACTGTTAAATCAGTGAGAAGTTTAGGCCTTTTTATTCATAGTCTTACATGATATAAAAGATTAGTTTACATGAATCTCTTCAAGACTAGAATTTACATGTGTCCTAAACTTATTCAGTAGTAAATGAGGGAAGATGCTTCTTTTTACAGACTGATTATTACATCAAAAGAATTGCAAGATTCCTAATTCTAATGATGTAATAAAGTACAACTAACTCTGGAGCTTGAGCCTGATTTCTTTAGTTCTGCAACCTTCAGTTTGTAGTCCAGCGTCTTGTATTTCAGTGCTATGTGAACCAGCTACCACTCTGGCCAAAGTCTTTGAAGACTTCATCAGGTAGTAATTGATTACTACCTGTTTTAGTCTCTCCAGTCCAGGACCCTACAACCCTAATCAACCAGCTGATCTTGCCTCAGTGATTAAAAAGAGGTGTTTGGTCATGGAGCTGGATGGCTAGTTTGATGGACGGGTAGAAATACCTAAGTAATCTTTTCGTTACAGAACTGCTAAATTTTGTCCAGCCGGCACCCATGTCCTTTTTCCTTCCGGCAGGACAACAACAAGGATTTAGAAATCATTAATTTCCATCCTTTGTTGCTTGATGTTGTATGGGAAAGTTTCTTGAGCTACATGAATCATTATGATACCTGCTGTACATTCTGTTCCTTTCCATATAGTGTATCCTTTTCCTGGTTCATTTCTTTCTTAACAGCCCTTGATGATCCACCATTTTTCCCACTCATATATGGTTGTTACTGAGATAACCATATAACATCTTTAGATGTTGCCACGCTCATTGCTTACAAGAGACAATGTCCCCTTAAGATCCCACCAGTAGTTTGAGAACTGGTGGTGCTGAGGTGGTATGAATGATGGAGTGGTGGATGGGCGGTATGAGCATTTTCTGCTCTTGAACGTTTTGGAAGGAAATTTTGGTAGTGGGAGTTGTAGAGGATGGTGGTTGTAGGTTATTAGCCGTCATTTAGGAACGGCTAAAAGTTATTAGTAGTCATTTAAGAATGGATTTGGATCATGAGAATAATCCACCCGCTCTGATACCACTTGTTGGTCCGGAATAACTTGAGCAACTCATGAATTGATAAGATAAACATAAACATGTGGCGTTTAGACATGGAACATATAACGAGTTTATGATTCATGATACAGCGGAATTACAATGGTTACTCAAGAACCCACTTTGACACTCTAATAACTTGGTTGGCTTTTCAACGGGGATACTTCCAGATGGTATCCCCAACGAGAGACAAATTAAGGAACATTAAGAAGCAAACTAGACAAGGTTTTGCTTCTCAGTTTGTTGAGAATACTAACACTCTAACTATGCTAAAGTATTCTCACTTCTTACTCTCTATGAATGCCTACTTAAATAGTTGGATGGAACTGGTTTATATAGCGGGGAGAATACTGTTGCTTCACGTGAGAATAGTGATCTTGCCAACTGTTCGTAGATTGGCACGTGCCTGGACATCTAGCCTTGATGTCCTTTTGGTTTTCCAGAGTTGACAGCACCGATTTTCCATGAGCTTCTTTTGTTCTTGGGAAGGAACATGTATTTATCTGTTAGGAATACGTTTTTCTTATAGAAGACTCGGTCACCCCGAGTATTGTTTAGCTTTATGTAGCTCGTAGTATTTATCATATTAGTTAGTACGTAGTTTAGCATTAGTTAGTATTTGTGGATTCGGGTCGGGTCTTTACCTACTGTCAGCTCGTTCCACAGCCTAGTAGAGGCACTTAGTATGTTTAAGTATAAATACCCCTCACCTAGCAAGGGTGAGGGTTGGACCTTTCATTATAAGCTAATATGCACATATTGTTTCTCTCTCTAAAGGCTCCCACTTTCTCTCTCTAAACTCTTCCTATTCGATCCATAATCACAAGAACCATAAGTGTTAAGTTTATGAGTATCCTACAATTGGTATCAGAGAGCCATGGTTTCATCTTAGGGCCTTGGATTCTCGAATTTGGTTTGGTTTTTGTGGTTTTAGTTAGTTAGAATAGTTTTCTAGGAAAACATCTTGGTTTGATCTTGTTTGTATTATATGAAGTGTTATGGGTGTACTTTCGTGATTAGTGGTGCTATATTTACTTAGTTCTTCAGTTGGATAAGCTATATCTTTCGTTAGTTTGGAGTTTTGAAGGATTTTGGGTCGTTTTTCTTATTAGCGATTAGCTCTTCTGTTTGAGTTTCTTTGTAGCGATTAGCTCTGAAAAAGTAACGATTAGCTCTGAAAAAGTAGTGATTAGCTCTGAAAAAGTAGTGATTAGGNCGATCAGCTCTTCTGTTTGAGTTTCTTCATAGCGATTAGCTCTGAAAAAGTAGCGATTAGCTCTGAAAAAGTAGCGATTAAGTCTAGCGGTTAGCTTTCTTTACTATATTTGAACAAAAGGAAAAAATCGCTAGATAGCGATTGGTTTGGCGTTTTGTGGTAGCGATTAGTACGCCTTGTCGTTTTGTGAAGCTAGCGATTAGCTCTAGCGATTAGCTCCAGCGATTAGCTCCAGCTAGCGATTACCTCTAGCGATTAGCTCCAGCGATTAACTCTTGACTAGCGTTTACCTAAATCCAGCGATTAGCTTTCTAGCAATTTGCTGCTTTTAGCGATTACCTCATCCGGCGATTAGCTTTCTGGCGATTACCTCTAGCGATTAGCTCCAGCGATTAGCTCTAGCTGATAAGGCGAAAAGTGTACCGCTTTTCGGGGGTCATTTAAGCCCTAAATCGTATTTATTTCATCAATTATTGCCCTAAATCGTTCTTTTTGTCATTTTAGGTACTTTGGAGAGAAATTCTGGAAAAGGAAGCATTTTGGATGTTTTTGGAGCATAAAAGTGAAGAATTTGACAAAGTGCTAAAGTTTGCTGGAATAGTACCCTTGACGGCGTCAAGCTTGGATGTGACGCCGTCAAGTCTTGATAAGCCAGAATGGATTAAAGGGGGACGGCGTCAAGAAGGCCATCAAGAAACTCTAAGCACGGCGAGGTGACGGCGTCAAGGCTATAACGTGATGCCGTCAGATCTGTTTTCCTATATATATTCTCATAATTTTTAGTCATTAGTGTGGAACTTTTTAGGGAGAAACCCTAGACGAATTTTAGCAGCTTTTTCAAGGTTTTTTACCTTGAGATCTTCCATGTTACATTGAAGATAAGTAATCAATTAATCATTCAATATGTCTATGTGTTGTTTGATTCTATCTTGTTCTTGTCTTTTGTTTAACATGCTAGGCTAGGTTTTCTTTGTGTTTGCTTAGATCTAATGAAACCTAACTATTGATTATTGATTGAATGGTGTGTTATTGATTGTATTGGATGAATGTTTATCGATGTTAGGCTTAAGAAAACTGGCAGATTTCCAATTGGTAACATGCTTGAACGTCTTAAGAAACATGAACTAAGGTGTACTAAGGTTATTTGATTGTATTTAATGCATGAGCGAATTCTAGTGATCCCATGTTAGGAGCTTCTTAGCCGGCTCGACATACGAGTGAAGTAGGAGCTTATAGAGTTGGGGAAGTCCGTACACACCCCCACGACCGTTATTAAGGAATACAATCCGTCATCCACGCAATTAATACACACTAATCAATCGGTAAAAGATAGTTAGGGAGTAAGGAAATCTAAGTAAACACACTTCCCTCCATATAGTTTTCACAAATATTTATTTTCTTGTTATTTTATTTTATTTGCATTAGTAGTATTTGGGTTAGTTGACTAGCAACTAATTCCGCCCACTTCTTCAAACCCGAGATTTTTACTTGCTTTCATAAAAATATAAAAATACAAAAAGAATCTTCCCTCACCTTAGACCTATTAGAGTAGTTTTTCAATCCTAACGACACTATTCCCCTAGAGAACGATCAATCCCCCGCTACTTGCCACTACACTATACTACATCGGTCAGGTACACTGCCTGGTGGGGATTGCAAGCTCCTCAAGATCCCTTGAGAACTAAAACCCTAGTGCGTGGTCGCAATCCCGTGCATCACTAGCGATTAGCTATTTTCAGCGATTAGCACTAACCTCTACTTAGCGATTAGCTACAACTAGCGATTAGCTCTAGCGATTAGCTCCAGCGGTTAGCTCTAGCGATTAGCTCCAGCGATTAGCTCTAGCGATTAGCTCCAAAATTGCAGTTTGACCAAAGTTGACTTTTTACGTCAAAACTTCAAACGGCCATATCTTTTGAACCGTAACTCCGTTTTCAGCGAAATACCTGTCAAAACGACTGGAACAGGCTGAATATTGTGAGGTTTCCAAAGTCGTGAAACGAATTTTTCGAGGCCCAAATCACCTCTGGAGTGAAGTTTTTGAGGTTTTAAGTTCTCAGACCATACTTTCATCATTGCAACTTGCATCAACTGAACCAAATCACATTGCCGGTTGATAACTCACTGCTAGGTGATCTAGTTGTTGTGAGTTGATAATTTGCTGCGAGTTGAATAGTTCTGTGATTTGAGAATTGTTGCGATTTGAGTTGTTGCAACCTGTCCAATTACAATCTGACGTTGCGAGTTAATTCCTGCAATTTAACTAATTGTGATTTGACTTGGTGTGATTTGACTTGTTGTGACTTGTCTTAGATAACTTACTGTACCTTGCAAAGTTTATCATCTCACACTCAATCACTAAAGTACTCAGCATTATTTCACGGTTTCTTCTTGATTTTGTAAAATCCCGCGAAAGAATCTATTTCTCGGTTTAAATCATAGAAGTGTAAAATCCCGTGCACGTCCACATCATGTCAAATTCTTCAGATTCTGTCATACCTGAGATACTTAAATTATACGACATGATCGATGAACATNGCAAAGTTTATCATCTCACACTCAATCACTAAAGTACTCAGCATTATTTCACGGTTTCTTCTTGATTTTGTAAAATCCCGCGAAAGAATCTATTTCTCGGTTTAAATCATAGAAGTGTAAAATCCCGTGCACGTCCACATCATGTCAAATTCTTCAGATTCTGTCATACCTGAGATACTTAAATTATACGACATGATCGATGAACATAGTACTTCCAACCCTTCACAACAAATAAATGTGTTTGAGTCTGATAACGCTGCAATGGAATCTTCGTGCTCGAATTCTCAAGAGAAAGAGTTTCATCAGCCACTGAATTACCTGACAATGCAAAGTAAAGTTGCATAGAATGTTTTCGAATACTTCACTCACATCTCAAGGTTCTCTTTGAACAACCTGGATACTTGGGAGGATACAAACGGGCATTCGCAACACTCTTTGGTCAAGATGTTGAGACCTTCACAGTCAGAATGATCCTATACTTAGATCAACTTCAACAACAACTAGACAAAGGTGAATTTTCTGAAGGTAGATCTATGGATGCATTCTGTGTGATCAACAACCAGCTACAAGTGTTCATTAATTCACGATTCACTAAGGAGTATGATCATGAGAGTCAAATGACGAAGAAGTGCTTTGCTACTTACACGTGAATCGAAGTTGACGTGTTCAGAGTCACACTACTCCAACTCATGGGTAACGTTAAGGAGTACATTGAGGAAAGAGCACATCACAAACTTAAGAATGAAGACAAGGTGAAGGCATGTCGGATGCAATCAAGTGATGGTATTGTGGATTCGGGTAAAGCATCAGATGTTGGGTCAGTTGTCACTGAAGGCAGAGGATCAGAGACTGATAAGCTTGACACTACCAACAGTTCATTGACTCTTGTTGCACATGATATGGATGCATATATCAGACTGGTAAAAGAACGGGTGTCACGTGCTGAGGTACTCAAACTGTATAAAAGGATTGATGAACCGAAGATACTCAACCAATTACATCAAACTAATGTTGTTGAGTCAGATGATGTTGAATTGGAAAACAGCGATGCTTTCCCAATTGAACAAAATGTGAAGCACAACAAAGAAACTGATGTAACTAGTGGAGCATCTTCTGTTGTAAATGATGATAATGTGGTGCATGAACAAAAGATTCCTAATGAAGTACAACAAACTAACGCTGTTGAGTCAGATACTGCTAATATGGGAAATAGCAATGTTACCCCATATAAACAATATGTGAAACACAACGAAGTGTCTGTTGTACCTAGTAGTGCATCTTCTATTGTAAATAATGCTTGTAAATTGCTTGAGAACACCGCTTATATCCCTAATGACACTCTGACCACTAGACTTAACATCCTTAAGGATCAGGTGACCATATATGAACAACGAGCAAAGTTTGAGCTAACTGAACATGAGCAGAAAATGGACTGGCAAATGCGTTCATACATAACTGAACGTAATTTAAGGGAAGAAACATTAAAAAGTGAGTTATATTATTTACAAAAACAACTTGATCAGTTTGTTAAACGAGAACAGGAGATCCAAGAAAGTGTAATTACACTGAAACATGATTTCAAAGAAAAAGAAACAAAACTCTTAAATGATTTCTCCAGACTTAAAACGTTGAAGAATAAGCTCGAAAACAAATTGTACACACAAGGCCAAACCATTCAAACTGCTCAAATGATTCAAAAGCATAAAAGGTTGTGTGATGAAAACAGTGAAAAAGATGTAGGTGAACCCAATTCTGATTACCTTAGGAGCATTAGAGTTGCCCAACCTGCATTATATGACGCAAATGTTATGCTTAAGCCTGGTCATGCCCCTCCTGATGTGACGTCATTTGATGAGACCAATGAGATAGAAGAAATAACTAGAGAGAAATTGGCTGAAAAATTAAAGGATCCCTTGTTCATTGCAAACAAAATTCTGTACAAATATGATTACTCTGATGATAACCGATTAGCTATTTTTGTCCCTCAAAAAAGGTTAACCCCAGAGCAAGTATTTTGGAGTATAGACTTAGAAAAAATGAAAACAGAAAGACTTGTGGGCGAAACCCGTACCGTTTGCAAAATAGCTGATGCCACGGTGTACCCTCCCAATACACCAATGCGTTTAGTGCCTTTAACTCTCCCCACCAAATGTAAAACCCTTATTAGCATCTATGTTCTTTGTCAAATGTTTGCCGATTTTGATAAAATTTGTAAAAAGAGAATTACACCAACGGGGATTACTGAAGGGGAAAGGGGATTTGAACAAACAAAAGAGTGTTACTTAACTGAGGTTATACCATTTTTTATACTTCTTAAAGAACATTTTGAGGGCATGCAAAAACCCTTGAAACTGAATTAAAAGAGATGAAAGAAGTTTTTAAAAATGTGGAAAACGAGGGAAAACAAATTGCAATTGATCTTAAATGCTGTGAGATTGAAAGAAAGAATATTCTCATCACAAATGATAATTTGATTGCTAGATGTATTGCACAGGATGTATTTTATACTGCTACTAACTCTGCATTATCTGCTTGTCAATTTCATGAGATGTCTACTGCATTGAATATTTTCCAGAATCGTGTTGTTGAGCTTGAGGGGGAGAATTTAAAATTGCATGAAAAAATTCAAAACGATGACCATGATAACATGGTTAGGCATTTTTCAAAACTAGCTAGAGGTTGATAATCTTAATTTGCAATTAAAGTATCAACATTTAGAAGAAAGAATTAAAATCTCAAATGCCAAGACATCTTCGGATGCTCCTGAATTTGATGCATACTTTGAATTAGCCAAACGTGATGAAAAAATTCAAGCTCACACTAACACGATTCAAAAATTGAGGGCCCAAATTTCCCAATTAAAGTCTAACAAGAGTGATGTGATAAGCACCCAAAACCCACAGTCTCTGGATTCTCAGAATTTTCACTTTCAAGACATCATCAACAAACTGCAATATGAGAATGATTGTTTTCGAGCTAAAAGTTCGAAAGTCAAACAGCATTACAGAGAGTTATATGATTCAATTAAGATCACACGTGATAAAAACAATGAAAAGATAACTTCTTTGCTTAAAGAGAATGAGAAACTAAAGACTTGGGTGAAAAGGAAAATGCCAATCATCACTAGTGATAATGTTGTTCTAAAGGTTTCTGCTTGTAAGAAATATGATGTTGATGCTGTGAATATCCCGCTTCCTCTTAGGAACAATAGGTCTGCTCACTATGCGTATCTTTTGTACCTTAAGGATAGTCTAGACATGCTTCGCGAGACTATAGACGAGGATAGGACAGTGAAACCACAGGATAGTGCTATTCTAGATGCCTGCTATCTCACTAAACAATCTCAGGAACTCTTAGAATATGCCATTGGCACACGTCCTAAGATAGACAACAAGCAAGATAGGCTCACTGCATCATCCTCAATGACTAAGAACAAGCATGTAACCTTTGAGGCACCCTTGGAAACTTTAGATCCCAACACATCAAATCATGTTCAGCAACTAGAAGTGAAAAAGACTAAGATTCCCATCAGTCCTTCTATAGGAATTAATAGTGACACTAAAGCTAGAGAGTCAAAATCTATGAGAAATATAAAGAATGATAAAACTTCACCAGCTAAAAGTGTTCCTAAGAAGAAAGTAGAAGACCACATGAGGAACAATAAGTCGGATTTAAGCAAAAAGGATCATAATTCAAACCCTAATTCACTTTGTAAAACATGTAATGAATGCTTAATTTCGGCTAATCATGATAAATGTGTTGAGAAATTTTTGAAGTCATCCAACAAAACCCCAGTTAAGAAAGTTTGGAGAGCTAAACGAATTAAGCAAATTTGGAAAGCAACAGGAAAACTTTTTGCCAATGTTGGCTATCAATGGAAGCCCACTGGAAGGAAATTCACTCTAGGAGAACAGTGTCCTTTAACTAGGATAACTTACTCTAAAGTAGTGCCTATTAAGGAATGGAAGCCAACTGGTAGAACTTTCCCTTTAAAGACTCAATGTCCTTTAACTAGGCCCATTGCATCTACCAGTGAAATTCCCACCATTGAAGCGAATGCACCTAAGGTCTCTGTTGCTCCAGAATTTGTTTGCACTAACCAACCAGAACCCAACTTAAACTGGGGATCCGGCACTCCAAATTCTCTTCTTTCGTCTGTTTTTAAGTGCAGGTCGTACAGATCGTCCCTTGACATTTGGACTCAGGCTGCTCATAACCTATGATCGGGGATTGCTCAGGGCTCGAGAATGTCGTGAATAAGTTTATCGGGACAGTTAAATCCAGGAACTACCACTTTGGGGCAATTATGGGTTATGGAGATAATGTCTTTGGTGACTGTGTAATTTCCAGGGTATACTACGTGGAAAGACGTGGGCACAATTTGTTATCTGTTGGTTAATGTTGTGATTCCGATCTCGAAGTGGCTTTCAAAAAACACACTTGCTNAACCTATGATCGGGGATTGCTCAGGGCTCGAGAATGTCGTGAATAAGTTTATCGGGACAGTTAAATCCAGGAACTACCACTTTGGGGCAATTATGGGTTATGGAGATAATGTCTTTGGTGACTGTGTAATTTCCAGGGTATACTACGTGGAAAGACGTGGGCACAATTTGTTATCTGTTGGTTAATGTTGTGATTCCGATCTCGAAGTGGCTTTCAAAAAACACACTTGCTTTGTCAGAAAATTGGATGGTGTTGATCTTCTAAAAGGCAGTCGTGGCACTAACTTATACACCATCTCTATTGAAGACATGATGCGGCCCTCTTATATTTGCTTGCTGTTTAAGGCCTCAAAGAACAAATCATGGCTATGGCACCAATGGTTAAAATTACTTGAACTTTGGTACCATCAATGATTTTGTTTGCAAGGATTTTGTACGAGGTCTATACAGTTTAAAGTTCGAAAAGGATCATCGTTGTTCGGCTTGTCCACTGGGCAAAAGCAAGAAGCATACCCACAAACCCAAAACTGTCAACACCATCATGGAAGTTCTTCACACCCTTCACATGGATCTATGCAGACCAATGAGAGTGCAGAGTATAAATGGGAAGTAATTAACTCTAGTTGTCGTTGACGACTACTGTCGGTTTACATGGGTGAAGTTTTTGAGAACCAAGGATGAAACTCTAGAGGTTATCTTCAAACTGATCAAACAATTGCAAGTGAGACTCAACAAAACTGTCAGAATCATCCTCACTGATAATGGAACTGAGTTTGTTATTAAACAAATCATTCAAAATTATGAAAGTATTGGCATCACTCTCCAGATAAGTGTTCCACGCACTCCTCAACAGACCGGTGATGTTGAAAGACAAAATCGTGCTCTTGTGGGAGCCGCAAGATTTTTGCTGATATTTTCCAAGGTTCCGATGTTTCTTTGGGTGGAAGCAATTGCTACATCTTGTTGCACTCATAACCGATCCTTGATACATACTCTCCACAACAAAAACTCCATATGAGCTGGTACGTAACAGAAAACCAGATATGTCCTCTCTTCATGTGTCTGGTGCTTTATGCTACCCTACAAGTGACAGTCAATATCTGGAAAGGTTAAAAGCTAAAGTTGTTATTGGATTCTTTGTTGGTTATGTTTCAGATCGTATGGGATACCGAATCTACAACAAACGAACCCGATAAATCTTGGAAACCATTCACGTCACATTCAATGAGCTGACTGAGCAAACGGCTCCTGTACACATCAGTTCAGGACCCGCGTCTAAACTTTTGTCTCCTGAACCAATCAGTTCAGGTCTTGTACAGAATCCTACTCCTGCATGTACCTTATGTACCACCTACCGGTAAAGATTTAGAGATCTTGTTTGATCCAATGGTTGATGAATATTTTGAGCCGCCAACTGTTGATACACCGGTACCACCAACTTTCACAGCTCATGTTCCAAATGATCCAAATGGTCTATCTTTTCATATTTCAATTGCTCAAGATGCTCCATCAGCAAGTCACTCACCATCATCATCATACATTCAATCTCCTTCGGTACATCAAGGCACTGCTGTCGAAAATTCTTTTGAAGTAAATCCATTTGCTCCACCTAATGATGCTCCGTTCAAAACACATTTGCTCCTGAATCTCATCTGAAGCATCTTCTTCAGGAGATCTTAACACGGTTACATCAGTTTCCTATCTACAACCACATGATAATTGATGAGTGTGTAAATACTCATCATTTTTGTCTTATATGAACTGCCAAAACATCCAAAAACACCCAAATATGCATCAAAAATACTAAAAATATCCCAGGGTTGTGTTTTATATGTTTTAGATGCAAAATGTTTGAAAACAAATGAAAAACAAACAAAGTTTGCACAATTGGCAGTTTCAGTCCCTTAAAAAACTTGTCAAATCTAGTCCCTTAGCATTAATTTTGAAAGAAAAGTCAACCAAAGTCCTTAGAAAATCACAAGTTGTCATAATTAGTCCTTTGATGAAAAGTTTCAAAAGTTTACAAGTTTAGTCCCTGAACTTTGCAAAAGTGTCAAAAATAGCCCCTGGGATTAAAATCTTTTGGAAAATTACAATTATGGTCCTTGTATTATGAAACTTTGGCAAAAATAATCATTTGGTGAAAAGTTTGGTGAAATTACAAGTTTGGTCCCTCAAGTTTCAAAGTTGGCAAAAATAGTCCCTGGACATTCAAAAATGGAATTTATCATCTATGGTCCTAATACTATTCATACTTGGCTAATTATACCCCTTGATTAACTTTGGAAGATTGCCAAATTCAGTCCCTTAATTTTTAGAATATTACAATTTTGGTCCTTGTAATTCTATAACACCAAACGGATCCCTTTTCTATTATAAACCCAAGCCCCATAATCCAAATCCCAATCCAGTCCAAAAAACAAACACAAACATAAACCCAACACACCCCTAGCCCTTTTCCATGCTTGGCCCAATCCCCCCTCTGGCCCAAACAACAAAACAAACCCACTCCCCCTTTTTATAATTCCTCCCCGTTCCCACCTTCCCTCTCACTCCCACACCACTTGACCTGCAACACCATCACATCCACCACCCTCCACCATCCTTGTCAAATCCACCGCCTAACCCACCATGTATACCTAACAAGCCAAAAACATTAAATGCACCACCCCCACAGGTCCAAATNCCCCGTTCCCACCTTCCCTCTCACTCCCACACCACTTGACCTGCAACACCATCACATCCACCACCCTCCACCATCCTTGTCAAATCCACCGCCTAACCCACCATGTATACCTAACAAGCCAAAAACATTAAATGCACCACCCCCACAGGTCCAAATTGGCAGTTTTATACTTTTGGCGCCAAAAACCTTTGAACGGCCAGGATCAATTATAACCAATCAAAAGGTCAAGATTGAAGTGGGAAAGCTCATGTGGACCTCAAGGAACCCTAATTTTGTGCTATAAAGGGAAGAGGAGCAGAAAAAAAGGAGTAGTAGTCACATAGTGTAATTTTTATGTCGAATTAGTGTAAAATCAGTTCTAAGTTGTTAAATTTGCTTCAAGTAGTTTGTAATCAGTTCAAGCATTGTACTTCAATCTTTATCTAATCAAAATTCTAAGTTTTTCAGTTCAATTTCAGTTTTATCATTTCAAATATTTGAATTTCTCTTTTGCTTTAATAATGTTTTAAAGCTAGTTTCACTGTTCCATAAGCTCACCTAGGTTACTAAAAGTTATAAGAAAACATAAAAAAAAAAAAAAAAAAATTCAGAAAAACAACATCACAGGGTACCTATGCATAAGAGACAGGAAGCTAAGGAAGTTGCCTACAATGGAGGGGCAAGATGGACTTTTACCTAGCTTATCTTTGATAAGCTAGGAGCTTGTTGAGCTTAGAGATACCCTGGTTAAGCCAGAGGTCAAGGTTCCAAGTGTTTTCATTTTCCTTTTCAGTTTTTAGAGTAAAATTGCATAATCTGTTTTATCTAATAGTAGTTGTTGATTATTGTTCTTATGTGCTTAATTCAGCTTATTCTATCATTGTATGTGCTTATGATTCAATGTTATGGTTTTAAATTGACAAATGCTTTGAAAATCACTTATCTAGTCAGTTAGAAGGGTGTTTGGTTCAGTGTGTTTAACTGAGCTTAAGTTGTTTTTGTTGATTGTTCTCTGTTGCTTGATATCACATTAGGTCCTAACAGTACATTTAGAACATAAAAACTTGTTTGTTAAAAAGTCAAAATAACATTGGATCTCACCTTATTCAAGCACTGTTAATATTTTGGGTTCTAATTTTCATCAAACCAAGTCATAAGTAGTTATCTCAGCTAAATTTCATCTCCTTGTAACTTAATACACCATTTTCAGTCATTAGGATTCAATCAAACTTCATTTAAGTCAAACTTGTGCAATTTTCTCAAAAGTCAAAAGTTTTCACTGTCAAAATGGCCAAATAGTCCAGATCATGCACAGGGTTATTTAGTGATTGGAAATAAGATATTTTTGTGGATTTGTGTTATTTTGTTGCTTGTTTACAAATTCCAAAAAGAAAATACGAGTTTAGTTTTCATTTGCTTATTAAAAAGCTTGCTCAAAAGTTGTCTGTGAACCAAAAAGCTCCCCTGCACCACCACTTCCAGTGTTGCACACCCAACTTCACAAGCCCTTATAGCTTTCATTAGTGGACCCCACCCTATGATTTTTGTTTTTTTAGATACCTCAACCACCCAGCTTCTCAGATAAGTGCTTATTTTGGGTTCTAGAGCTTTTGCCCCTAGCTTATTTTAACCTTGCATTTTGTCCCATCTCTCAGTATATACTGAGTAGGCAGTATACCCAAGCTTTTTCTTAAGCTTGCCACAAGCTCACCTGTGGACCCCACAGTGTGAGCTTTAGCTTTTTGAAAAGCCAACAAGCTCAGCTTATTGGATCAGCTTTTACTTTGGGCTTCCAATCACCCCTGTGGGCCCCACAAGGTCTGCAAGATTGTCCAAAGTTCTGTTGTATCTGTGGTAGTTGTGGATTGCTTATTTTTGCTTATTGGCTTATTCTGTTATGGATTCTTGTTGATTTAAGCTCATTTCAGTTCACTTAAGTTGTTTGCATCTTATTTTGTAGCTTGTTTGTACTGTAGAGCTTATTAGAAGCTTTTGCATTTCCAAAATTCCAAAAATAGAATCTGTTAAGCTATTAGGGGTGCAAATTGCTTATTTTTAAGTTTTATAAAAAGTGTTTTCACAAAAGTTGGTTATTTTCATCATATAATCATCTGTCAAAAAGAAAAATCCAAAAATAATCACTTTTTAAGAAAAGTGATAACTTCTATTTAATATAATTTAGCTTTTTAATTTTTCTTTTTAAATTTTTATTAAGTACTTATCTGTTTTTATAATTTTCTTAAATTCCTAGTATAATAAAGTATTTGTAGGAATATTTTCAGATTTTTCCCTTTTTATTTGGTAATTATTATAATTAATATTAATTTAATTAATAACTAATTAATATTAGTAAATTAAATAGTCTTAATAATTTTTGTTAAACAGTAGCACCTTTTTATATTTTTCCTAAGTTCTTTGTAATATTTAGTACTTCTAGTAATTTTCTTATAGTTTGTACAGTTCATCTTGTAATTTATAGATTTAATTTTAATTAAATTAGTTTAAATTAAAAAACCAAAAAGAAAATCACTTACTGTTATTTTTAATCACTAGTATCTTTTTATAATTTTTCTGGTTCTTATTAATTATAAAGTATTTTTAGAAATTAGTTTCAGAGTTTTTACTGTTAATTTACTATTATTCTCATTTAAATTAGTTTAAATAGTTTTTAATTAGTAATTAAGTAAATAATTAATAAATTGTGTAATAATAGTTTTTATAAACTTTTTATAATTTTTTAAGGTTCCTGTATTAGTTAATTAGTTTCATAAAATATTTCATAATTTCCTAAGTCAATTTTAGTATTATTAGTAATTTAAATTAGTTAAATTAGTTAAATTAGTATAATTAGTAATTAATTAATATTTAATTCAGAAAAAGAAAAAAATACATATTTTTAGTTTTTATATCATTTTTAAGTTATTTTAGAATTTGTAAAAATTAATTTTCATTTTCTTATTTTTATTTATTATTATATTATATTATATTTAGTTTAACTTAAATAGTTTTTATAAGTAATTAAATAGTTTTAATTAATATTAAATAATAAAATAATCAAAAAAAATAATTTTCTTTTTAATTTAATTTTCTTTTTAATATTAAGTTTGTAAAAGTTACATTTTCACCCCCTGTAGTTTACTTTTGCATTTTTCCACTTTTCCAGTACGCATTTAGGTTTTTAGGATTATTTGCATTTCTGTATTTGTTAATACTGTTCCATTATCATTTCAAGCAATCAGTAGTGTAAAAATCAATCCAAATCTTCATCTGGTTAATATTCCTAATCACTCATTCCCAAAACGTTTTCCAAACACAATTTCAATCTCGCTGGGACTTAACGACCCGAGGATACACTGTGCTTACACCGGATCATAAATTGATCTCTCCTCTCTCAGATTTGATTTGTTGACCACACCTGGTTAACTGGTTAGTTTGGGAGGAGTCAAATTTTGGCGCCGCAGCCGGGGAGGTTGTTGCGTGTTTTAAAAAAAACGTTTAAGTTTAGTGATTTTCAAAACCTTCCTTGTACAAATCACATCACTTTGTAAATTTTTTTTTTTAATCTTAATCATATCAGAAAAAAAAAAGTCATTAACACTTTTCCTAAAGTGTTAACAACACCAAAAAAATCATAAACAACAAAACAAATCGTGAAGTTAAATTACTTCGATTCTTTAAGATTACAACCTATACAGGTGGAATACGGAGGTTCTGACATTAAATTGCGAACCGAAGAGAGATCCATTCTTCTCTCCCGCCACCCTGCGAGTAGTCTTAAAGGAACGATTTCGGTTAACGAATCGATTCCAAAAATAATTTCCAAGTTTTTTCACACACAGCGAAAAAACATTTGTTTTCTTGTTAAATAAATACGTAAAATATTACCACCACAAATCAAGGCAGAATACAACCCAATTGGGTGTATGACCATTAATAAGTTCCCAAACATAAGATTAAAACTTGCCATTGTACTCTTGTGATTGGTGTACCTTTTTAAAGAAGCCAGTCACATTGTGGTTATTGGTTTAAGTTCACTGTTGTTTTGCCTCAGTCTTGTTTTACTTGTGAATATTTTTAGTGCATGCGCACTCGTTCCTAGTCAAGAAGAAATCGTCAAAGGAGCATAGCTGAATTGCTAGCTATTAAAGAAATACCCGTTAAAATGCCTGACGATGACCCACCACCACCTCCACCCCCTCCCAACTCTGAAATTGGAGATGCAGCTCCTGATCTCCGAACGATGGAGGAGCTATGTCAGCCTACCATGCAGGGGAGGGGAGGACCCATTGCACCACTCACTATCAGTTCCACGGATTTTGGACTCAAGCACCACATGATCCAGCAAGTCCAGAATTCGTGTCAGTTCCACGGTTTACCGGGTGACGATGCAAATAAGCATCTCGATAAATTTTTAACCGTCACCCAGAGTATGAAGCAAAATGGTGTCACCGAAGACGGCCTTCGCTTATACCTCTTTCCATATTCTCTCACTCATCATGCTACTGCCTGGTTTGATCGTCTCCCGAAGAATTCGATCCACACTTTTGATGAAATGGTTACCAAGTTCTTAGCAAAATATTTTCCACCATCCATGGTAACTAAGTTGAGAAATGATATTAGCAACTTCCGACAGCTTCCCGATGAGTCCTTATTTGAGGCATGGGAACGCTATAAGCTTGCAATTGATCAATGTCCAAATCATAACATGCTTCTTGTCACCATCATAGATAATTTCTATAATGGTTTGACTCTTCGTCATCGTGACACGATCAATGCTGCTGCTGGAGGGACTTTCATGAAAAGGACCCCCGAGGAGTGCTATGATCTTATTGAAAACATGACTGCCCACCACAATTTCTGGGATTCCTCAGCTGAGAGGAATGATTCATGTAAATCTGTCACTCCAGCCTCCTTTGAAATAGCTGCTCTCACTAAAAAGATGGATGATTTGTCCACTGCTGTGTTGAGAATGCATCAATCTAATCAGAACATCAATCATCAAGTCATAGCTGTCAGTCACAGTTGTGAAACATGTGGTGGTCCACATCCTTATACTGAGTGTCCAGCCACCGGTGGCTTCGCTCACGAGAACGTATATGCTGCTCAAGGTTCCTACAATGCGGGGGGTAACTCTTACCAACCACAGGGGGACCGTAATCTCTTAATCTATCATTCCAACAATTTCCTCGGACCACCCGGATTTAATCAGTCTCAAAACTACAATGCTCAAAACCGGAACCAAAATTTTCATCAAAATCAGAACCAAAATCGACTGAACCAAGGTTTTAACAACCAAGGGAATTTCAATTCCGGTCATAATCAGAGCTTTCAAAACCAAGGAAATTTTCAAAGAAATCAAGGTCATGGTAATCAGGGTAATAATTGTCATAATCAGGGTAATTTTCAGGGTAATAACCAACATCATGGGAATTTTCAAAACAATCAGGCTCAAAATGTTCCTAACAATCAAACTCAAGCCATTGTTCCAACTGGGCCTTCATCTGATGAGTTGGTTAAGCAATTCATGAAGTCCCAAGAAGAAATGAACATGTTGTTGGTCAGCCAAATCTCTGAACTTAAGAAGTCTTTAAATGATCGACCCTCGGGCTCAGGAACACTTCCGAGCAACACGATCGCTAACCCGAGGGGCGATGTTAAGGCGATTACCACCCGAAGTGGAGTTTCATACAAAGGACCCACGGCTCCTGCTACCCCTTCTTCTCTTCCTCCACAGGTAGTGGAACGTGAACCTGAGGTTACTACGGACACGGTACTTCCTACTAATAACGGAGATACCGATGACGTCCACCCTCAAGTTGTCCCGGTCTCGAAACCCAAATCCAAACCTGGAGTTGTTTTTGAACCTCCAGTTGATCCCGTTGAAAAACAAAATCCCAAACCCTCGATTCCTTATCCATCACGTTTACAAGATCAAAAGCTCCGCGAAAAAGCTAGTCACCAACTTGACAAATTTTTCCAAATTTTTAAAGAATTACATTTGACATAAGCTTCGCGGATGCTCTTCTTCTGATGCCCAAGTTTGCATCAACGATCAAAAATCTGTTAAACAATAAGGAAAAACTCTTCGAGATGGCAAAAACTCCGTTAAACGAAAACTGCTCTGCAGTTTTGTTGAAACAGCTTCCCGAAAAGCTGGGAGATCCCGGGAAATTCCTCATTCCTTGCATTTTCCCGGGGATGGTTGAATGCTATCCCTTGGCCGATCTTGGTGCAAGCATCAACTTGATGCCTCACTCAGTCTGGAAGAAACTATCTCTTCCGGCACTTACTCCTACCTGCATGACTCTCGAGCTTGCAGATCGCTCTATATCTCGTCCCCTCGGTATTGCTGAGGATGTATTCGTGAATGTAGGAAAGTTCCATTTTCCGGCAGATTTCGTGATTGTTGACTTCGATGCAGACCCGAGGGTTCCTCTCATTTTAGGGAGGGGATTCCTAAGAATGGGCCGTGCTTTAATCGATGTCTTTGATGAAGAAATCACACTGCGTGTTGGTAATGAAGCCATCACATTCAATCTTGATTAGACCTCGAGATACTCTTCCAACTATGACTCCGCAGAAATTAACAGAATCGATGTCATCGATATTGCTTTGGAAGAGTATTCTCAGGAAATTCTTGGTTTCACTGATAATTCTTCAAGTGGCAATCCCACTCCCTCTTCTCAACCTATCAATGCTAATTCTTCTCCTTCCCTAACTCCATTTGAGGGAAGTGATTTCATCTTAGAGGAGATAGAGGCCTTTCTCAAAAGTGATTCGATTCCCGAGGGAATTGATAACCAAGAGATTGACCCGGACAGGGATATACTTCTCCTTGAGAAGTTGTTGAATGAAGATCCCTCTCCTCCTCCTGTTCTTCCACAAAAACTTCATAACGAGGAAATCAAGT
>LBNU01010859.1:24446-43098 GCA_014162995.1 Artemisia annua | reverse complement strand
AAGAAAAAAAAAAGAAAAAATTCAGAAAAACAACATCACAGGGTACCTATGCATAAGAGACAGGAAGCTAAGGAAGTTTCCTACAATGGAGGGGCAAGATGGACTTTTATCTAGCTTATCTTTGATAAGCTAGGAACTTGTTGAGCTTAGAGATACCCTGGTTAAGCCAGAGGTCAAGGTTCCAAGTGTTTTCATTTTCCTTTTCAGTTTTTAGAGTAAAATTGCATAATCTGTTTTATCTAATAGTAGTTGTTGATTATTGTTCTTATGTGCTTATTTCAGCTTATTCTATCATTGTATGTGCTTATGATTCAGTGTTATGGTTTTAAATTGACAAATGCTTTGAAAATCACTTATCTAGTCAGTTAGAAGGGTGTTTCGTTCAGTGTGTTTAACTGAGCTTAAGTTTTTTTTGTTGATTGTTCTCTGTTGCTTGATATCACATTAGGTCCTGACAGTACATTTAGAACATAAAAACTAGGTCTTGTTTGTTAAAAAGTCAAAATAGCATTGGATCTCACCTTATTCAAGCACTGTTAATATTTTGGGTTCTAATTTTCATCAAACCAAGTCATAAGTAGTTATCTCAGATAAATTTCATCTCCTTCTAACTTAATACACCATTTTCAGTCATTAGGATTCAATCAAACTTCATTAAAGTCAAACTTGTGCAATTTTCTAAAAAGTCAAAAGTTTTCACTGTCAAAATTGCCAAATAGTCCAGACCATGCACAGGGTTATTTAGTGATTGGAAATAAGAAATTTCTGTGGATTTGTGTTATTTTGTTGCTTGTTTACAAATTCCAAAATGAAAATCTGAGTTTAGTTTTCATTTGCTTATTAAAAAGCTTGCTCAAAAGTTGTCTGTGAACCAAAAAGCTCCCCTGCACCACCACTTCCAGTGTTGCACACCCAACTTCACAAGCCCTTATAGCTTTCATTAGTGGACCCCACCCTATGATTTTTGTTTTTTTAGATACCTCAACCACCCAGCTTCTCAGATAAGTGCTTATTTTGGGTTCTAGAGCTTTTGCCCCTAGCTTATTTTAACCTTGCATTTTGTCCCATCTCTCAGTATATACTGAGTAGGCAGTATACCTAAGCTTTTTCTTAAGCTTGCCACAAGCTCACCTGTGGACCCCACAGTGTGAGCTTTAGCTTTTTGAAAAGCCAATAAGCTCAGCTTATTGGATCAGCTTTTACTTTGGGCTTCCAATCACCCCTGTGGGCCCCACAAGGTCTACAAGATTGTCCAAAGTTCTGTTGTATCTGTGGTAGTTGTGGATTGCTTATTTTTGCTTATTGGCTTATTCTGTCATGGATTCTTGTTGATTTAAGCTCATTTCAGTTCACTTAAGTTGTTTGCATCTTATTTTGTAGCTTGTTTGTACTGTAGAGCTTATTAGAAGCTTTTGCATTTCCAAAATTCCAAAAATAGAATCTGTTAAGCTATTAGGGGTGTAAATTGCTTATTTTTAAGTTTTATAAAAAGTGTTTTCACAAAAGTTGGTTATTTTCATCATATAATCATCTGTCAAAAAGAAAAATCCAAAAATAATCACTTTTTAAGAAAAGTGATAACTTCTATTTAACATAATTTAGCTTTTTAATTTTTCTTTTTAAATTTTTATTAAGTACTTATCTGTTTTTATAATTTTCTTAAATTCCTAGTATAATAAAGTATTTTTAGGAATATTTTCAGATTTTTCCCTTTTGATTTGGTAATTATTATAATTAATATTAGTTTAATTAATAACTAATTAATATTAGTAAATTAAATAGTCTTAATAATTTTTGTTAAACAGTAGCACCTTTTTATATTTTTCCTAAGTTCCTTGTAATATTTAGTACTTCTAGTAATTTTCTTATAATATTTACTGTTAATCTTGTAATTTTTAGATTTAATTTTAATTAAATTAGTTTAAATTAAAAAACCAAAAAGAAAATCACTTACTGTTTATTTTTAATCACTAGTATCTTTTTATAATTTTTCTGGTTCTTATTAATTATAAAGTATTTTTAGAAATTAGTTTCAGAGTTTTTACTGTTAATTTACTATTATTCTCATTTAAATTAGTTTAAATAGTTTTTAATTAGTAATTAAGTAAATAATTAATAAATTGTGTAATAATAGTTTTTATAAACTTTTTATAATTTTTTAAGGTTCCTGTATTAGTTAATTAGTTTCATAAAATATTTCATAATTTCCTAAGTCAATTTTAGTATTATTAGTAATTTAAATTAGTTAAATTAGTTAAATTAGTATAATTAGTAATTAATTAATATTTAATTCAGAAAAAGAAAAAAATACATATTTTTAGTTTTTATATCATTTTTAAGTTATTTTAGAATTTGTAAAAATTAATTTTCATTTTCTTATTTTTATTTATTATTATATTATATTATATTTAGTTTAACTTAAATAGTTTTTATAAGTAATTAAATAGTTTTAATTAATATTAAATAATAAAATAATCAAAAAAAATAATTTTCTTTTTAATTTAATTTTCTTTTTAATATTAAGTTTGTAAAAGTTGCATTTTCACCCCCTGTAGTTTACTTTTGCATTTTTCCACTTTTCCAGTACGCATTTAGGTTTTTAGGATTATTTGCATTTCTGTATTTGTTAATACTGTTCCATTATCATTTCAAGCAATTAGTAGTGTAAAAATCAATCCAAATCTTCATCTGGTTAATATTCCTAATCACTCATTCCCAAAACGTTTTCCAAACACAATTTCAATCTCGCTGGGACTTAACGACCCGGGGATACACTGTGCTTACACCGGATCATAAATTGATCTCTCCTCTCTCAGATTTGACTTTTTGACCACACCTGGTTAACTGGTTAGTTTGGGAGGAGTCAATCATCACTGATAGTGGACCAATAACCATCCGATTGTGAACGTTATTGGGAATCCTTTTCAACCGGTGTCCACACGAAGGCAACTTGACACACATGCCTTGTGGTGCTTTTATAATTCCGTACTATCCAAAGTCAAGCCCAAAGATTTCAAGGCTGCTATATCAGACGACTGTTGGTTTAATGCGATACAAGAAGAAATTCATGAGTTCTATCGACTTGAAGTATGGGAATTGGTACCACCTCCAGACTGTGCAATGATTATAGCTCTTAAGTGGATCTTCAAAGTGAAACTTGATGAGCATGATGACGTTCTGAATATAAGGCAAGGCTTGTTGCTAAGGGATATCGTCAAAAGGAAGGCATTGATTTTGAGGAATCTCTCGCTCCGGTTGTTTGTATTGAAGCTATCAGAATATTTCTCACCAATGTTGCAAGTCAGAACTTGACGGTCTATCAAATGGATGTGAAAATTGCATTTCCAAATGGAGAACTGAATGAAGTTGTTTATGTCAGTCAACCTGAAGGATTTGTGGATCTTGATCGTCCTTCCCATGTCTACCGTCTGAAAAAGGTTCTCTATGGCCTAAAGCAGGCGCCTAGGGCATGGTTCGATATATTGTCAATGTTTCTCCTGGCAAATGGATTCGCCAAAGGTGTGATGGAACAAGTTGAGAAAGGTGTGGTGGAACTACCAAGAGAACGATTTCAATTCATTCTCCCACGTCTTGGAATGAAGAGTCTTACTCCAGAATCACTCAAAAAGTCTTCAGGAAGAAAGTGACGAGTAATGGATTTGCTTCACATATTCTTGTATATAATTTTAAAACTAAAAAGAAAAATACAAAAATATAAAACCTATAAAAACCATAAAAATCTGGAAATCACAAAAATATCAAAAATAGTTTCTCTTTAGGCATGTCTTCTGTTTATCGATAACATTTACGGTCCTAGAAATGTCATTCAACAATGGCACGGAACTTTAAATGAAGCTCGAGCAGAAGTTTAAAATGAATAAGTAAAACATGTCTTTATGGCTTGCTATTACTTCAGATAGCAACCCGCTCTTATCTATGGGGAAAGCACGTCTCCAAAAAGACGGTTGTTCCTCTCACTAGGTGAAGTTCACACAGGCACGGATTACTTTATATCCGTGTTACTTCGAAATAATGTACGTTTCAGTGCATCATTTCTTGTAAAAGAAGAGAAGTCTGCTTTCATCCCAAAATCTCTCTCATCTATGATTCTTCAAGAGAGTTTTTGTGGTTTACAAGGTGGCTATTGGACTTAAATTTTCACAAATACTTGCCGCTCAATGTAATGACTACAGCTCTTTAAATAGAAAACAGGTCATTAATTGAGGGGGAGCGTATTTGCTCAAAATTTCTGCACCTTTCTAAACTTTGTGCACCAGCATCAGTGAATAAGTGTCTCAAAAATCAGTACATGTTCAAATCTGACCACATTTTCTCCTATGTTTTTTTAACTCATTTAAATCAATTGGGATCACAAAATCTCAAATGATTTGAAATTTTTTGATCGGGGGAGAGAATGTGATTTAAATATGCAATCTGATAAAATGTGATGTTTTGGACATAAAGGTAAAGCTCTCCCATATGGCTAAACTCTTTGGTATACCAATGCACATATNTCTCCTATGTTTTTTTAACTCATTTAAATCAATTGGGATCACAAAATCTCAAATGATTTGAAATTTTTTGATCGGGGGAGAGAATGTGATTTAAATATGCAATCTGATAAAATGTGATGTTTTGGACATAAAGGTAAAGCTCTCCCATATGGCTAAACTCTTTGGTATACCAATGCACATATTGAGGGGGAGAAAAATGGCTTGTGGTGACAAAAGGATCTGGCATTTCATGAGATTGTGTCTCAGACTTAACCAATGAATTGACGAAACAAAAACTGTCATTAATCGAAAGGACTTGTCCTGGCCGGGTAACAATTTCAAGCTGGTCTAACCAGTGATGTAAGCGTGTCTCGAAGAGGACTTGTCTGAGTAGAGTGTATCGTTTCGAGAAGCTCTTCTTAGATATATACTTTGACAGGTCTAACTTCCTTATAAAGGAATGTTAACAACTTCAAGTTAGTTATTAGGGCTAGTTATCACCTAAAAGCTGATAATAGATCCCTTTAACTAAGCAACGTAAACGTGTCCCTAGGGTATATGTCTATTAAAAGTGGATCAATTCAAAATTGCAACTCACCCCGACATGTGTAAATTTCTATCAAAAACCTATGAGCACATGTTAAGGGGGAGCATTTGAAAATCATAAAACTCTCAAAGTGTTAGCAAAATGTGTTTCTTTATCATAAACACTTTGAGATATTTTTCAATGATTTGGTTAAATGGCGACTATGGAATGATACCAAAGACCGACCATGTTATTTAATGCAATTGAGTTATAAGGATGATAAGGTTAGGTATTAGTTCCCATGATCCAGCCAGAACCGGAGGGATCTTCTCAGGGACAATCCTCTAGGTAGAGTAGAAGTCCTTAGGAATAATTAAAAAAGGAGAAAAGTGAGAAAGGGAAGAGTGCCGACTGAGATAGAGCTAGGACTGGAACAAACCCAACAAGGTTCTAGTGATGAAGTCTCGGTAAGCACTGAAGGGGTTGAAGAATTAAAAAGAAACGAAATGAGAAAGGGTGAAAAGAAATAGCCCTCCAATTATTCAACCTTAGGGCAAAAACCGGGTTCAACTCATATACTTCTGGTTGTTACTAAGGTAACACCGGTATTGAAGACAAGACGTCATGGACCCAGTGACGCACTGCACTAAACCTTCTAGCCATTCAAGTTCTCTTAAAAGTGCTTGTTTCATTCTCACGGGGAACCGGTGTAATCTATCAACTCATCTTATAGAGATGGTTGATATTGAAGCAGGAGACCTCTCCTTAGTCTCCGCATAGGATATCCAAATTGCACTTATTGAGTCTAGAGCCACGAGATGCATCAAAAGATCTCATAGGAACACTTAATCCTTCTACACTAGCTGTTCAACATTAAGGATACCAGCTGTAATATTTTGAGTCCTTCTCAGATCTTAGCAATATGCCAAGAACACTTATGAGGGAATATACATATGTATTTCCCAGTGATTGAGTGGAAATTCCTGCCAGGGTCAACATCAAACAGCCTTGACAGCAGGTCACTTCGGTAATCTTTCATGGATTACGCTTAGTGTTCGCGGTGGTGTTCCAAATTGGTCTACAGTCGTGGGGTGATCTCCAGCGACTCACCTAATCGTTGGTGTACTTTGGTATGTCAGTGTAAGCCCTTTCGGGGGTATCCGATTAGGAACGGCCTTGGTAAGGATTAGAGAAAGTCTTCACAATATGCTGTTGACAATCTCGAAGTCCGAACCTGTAAGTACTGGTATGCTTATTACTAACCAATTTTCATGCAGCTCAACATACCAACCTTATCACTTTCACCACCATCACTCTAGTTCCACATGCTCATACCAACAACTAAAAGGAGTATTCAGACCTACACAACCATGGAGATTCACTCAACAAAGGGGCTATGAGCATGTTGGAAAGGCGTTTAACCACCAGAGACGAAGAAGTTGGCGATTGTTGCTGATTGCAAAAAAGATGCTGATCCATCACCTCATGCTCACACTTCGACGTCACAACCTAAGAAATCATGATCATTGAATGGGGTTCAACTATGCTTCCACAACTCTGATGCAGAAGATCATGATCCTGAAAAGTGTGAGCATGCCAACACAAAGATGTTCAAATCACATGGAGACATTTATACTCAAAGATGACTTGAAGATACTCATTTGGATGATGAACTCGAAGTAATGCTAAAGATCATCCTACACATTAAAACAAGTCATCTAGAGTCCGCTGCTGAATGCACAAAGTTTATAACAATGAAGAATCAACGACTACGAGCTACAAAGATATCGACAAAGTTTTAGATGCTAGAATTCAATGTTTAATTTCCGGGGTGACCTCCCTTAGGGGGAGATTGTTAGGAATACGTTTTTCTTATAGAAGACTCGGTCACCCCAAGTATTGTTTAGCTTTATGTAGCTCGTAGTATTTATCATATTAGTTAGTACGTAGTTTAGCATTAGTTAGTATTTGTGGATTCGGGTCGGGTCTTTACCCACTGTCAGCTCGTTCCACAGCCTAGTAGAGGCACTTAGTATGTTTAAGTATAAATACCCCTCACCTAGCAAGGGTGAGGGTTGGACCTTTCATTACAAGCTAATATACCCATATTGTTTCTCTCTCTAAAGGCTCCCACTTTCTCTCTCTAAACTCTTCCTATTCGATCCATAATCACAAGAACCATAAGTGTTAAGTTTATGAGTATCCTACATTATCTTCCAAAGAGTTTTCCCGCTTAAACTCTGTTGACTCACCTACTTCCTTGGTCTTGATTCAGGGAACTGATATATCATCAAGGTATTCCTGCCTAGATGTTTCTCTAGTCTCGAGCTAGAGTCTTTACCTGCAAACTGGCTGGTCAGTAAGTGGTGAAATTTGCATGACTCCAGGTTCCAAACTCCACTGGTTCTCTATGTCTGTGAATCACTGAGTGTTGGTAAAGCTATGTTGATCACCATAACTTCACGACAGTTATATTAGTAGTTGGTGAGGTGCTTATTATCATGAGATATAAAGCCATCAGGGATAAAGAGACATTTGTCAGATCTCAGTGTCCCTGATGTTACTCAAGTGCCTTAATCACTGGCCTGCAATAGTGACTAAAGCGCATATTCCGTTGATTACTTGACCAATTCTTTAGAAGAATGCCATTGAGGTTCTCCCCTGAGGCGGGGGGAAGACATGCTCCTTGATAATCAGTGTGTTAGAATTATCACTGATATTCGTCAATGAGTGTCTGGTGCTATCAATGTTGCAAAAATCGTGAATCGGTACAGAGGCGGTCCGGGGCCGATTAGTGATTTTTTACCGATTAATCGGCCGATTTTCTTGACTCGGCCGATTTCCGTGGAATTCTCTCCAAGGTCCTAGGCCGATTACCGATTAATCGGCCGATTCGGCCGATTTTTGCAACACTGGGTGCTATTTTTATATTCAAATCTTTGTCTGAGACAATTAGGTTAGTTGCACACACACACACAGAGAGAGAGAGAGAGAGAGAGAGAGAGAGAGAGAGAGAGAGAGAGGTTGGTATGTAGAGAGAAAGATAAACTTATTAGATTAAGCAAATGGGCGCGCGTACGCACACACACCCCCTTACTAGAGGCGTGTATGTATACAAGGAAAAGTGTAATGGCCCGGGCTTGGGCTTGTAGAACGACTAGACATACAAATGGACTTAACATAATACAATAATAGCTTGTCCAAGCCCGTTATCCTTAACTAGCTTACTACATACTAATGCATTATTACAAGGTTCGTTAACTATAATGACTATCACTTTATAATGCTAACAGAAACCTAAACACTTACAAGCGAAATGGTTCTTGTATTTTTACCTAAATTAAGAACGTAATCTCTGAATTATCCTAAGTGATATTCGTGTAACCCATACAAATAAGGTCAAATAGATTCTTTTAGAAAGTGATTACATGATTCATTGAACTATTTGGTTTAATTATCTTTACCCTACCGGTAACTAACCCCCAACATAAGAAAGGCAATAACACAAGTTGTCATTGGTTTATCTACTACTATTTTTTTGAACGAAAAATTCATTAAAAAGACTAGAAGCTAGTTAACAATCTACAAAGAGTTTATACAGGAATATACTGGATCCACAATCCATTCATTCCAAATAGGTTTGAGTCTTTTGTTACGGTGTTGAATCAAAGAGTCAGACAGGATTTAATCTCTTCGACTAGAGCATCTTTTTTTAGGCTTCAAATTTAAACAAACACGATTTCTATATCTCCAAATAAATTAAGTTGTTTGAATCACCACGTCAAAATAAGACTTGATATTGTTATTGAAATTAAACAGTCACTTCGAACATTAAGATTCGAAAAGTCTTTCGGGTAGTATATAAGTCCCTACCAAATAGTAGCCACATTCTACAAGCGCATGGCTAGAGGTCTTTTGGCTAGTAGTAATTTACTATCATATTCAATGTTTTAAAAATTTGTTTTCTAGTTGACTTGACAGAGTCACCGGGTCACGGTTTAACCGGCAGTTGAACCGGATTTTTCACTCAAAACCACCTTTCCATCAACCGGCAGTTGAACCGGATTTTTCACTCAAAACCGCCTTTCCGTCACCCATAAAACATCGATCGTTTTGGTTTAATTATGTGAAAAGTAGAATTCATTACTATAATCTTGAGACGAAACTATATTATTATATGCCCACGGCTGGTAGTGTCAAAGTAGTCATGCATCTTTGACTGAAATATGGACCGTTCTATGCAACCCTATGGTTGTACATTGTCTCTTTCACGTCGAAAAAGTAAATTGTTTATTGCATTTAGACCACCTATGTCATAGTTTTATTTTTAATGGGCCCTTGAATTATAGGTTATCACAGTTTGACCGCCACAAGCGTTCTACTCTACGTACAACAACTATGAAATATAATAGTTTACCCTTGATACAGATACAAAGCAAGCAATACATGGTTGTTCGTGTTACAACACATCGGTCGTGAACAAGAAAGATGTTGTGGTGACCTATTTTCGAAAATCATGGACCTATGTTGTGCATATTAAAGCATTATACGATATCACTACGTTTAAGATGTGAGTCTGAGTGGGCAAAACACACTTTGATCAGAACAAGTCCTTTTTAGTATCAGGAAACTAATAAACCTATCAATGAGTTGGCGCTAAGCTAGAAGATTGCGACAGACAAAGAACCAAGAGGCCAACATGGTTAGTTAGATGAAATTCCTAGCAACTCGAGGATCACGGATCTAATCCACCCAAAACAAAGAACCTTACAGTTAATTTAGTCTAGCTATTGTGACTAAATCAACTCCAAGCTTTGTATGATTGACTAGTGAATACTTGTGCTTTAATCCGGAACTATGCATTTTTGTAATATACTCCCTTCCTCCCACTTTATTTTTCCATAAACAGAAAAGGTTGAACTTAAATTATGTGAAATTAATACAAGTCTTAGCTCTTAAATGTCTATACTCCTTATAGTAATGATGTCGATTTGGAAAATTACCTCTATTATAAAAGTAATTAAGGTTAAAACAGGAAAACTAGTAAATAATATATACCCCTTTTCAAAGCGAAAACGAAAAGGAATCACATCTTGGTGGAGATCGAAAGAAGTACTATCCGAAATATATTTGTAATCTTTTAGTTTTGGGGGATACGGTAAACTTGAACTAACTGATAAAAATATGCTTCGATGTGGTAGTCCAAACAATAACATGGGTTATTTAGAGGTAGAGAAACTATGTTTGTTTTGATTCAAAGCCTCCAAAAGAGACATGCTTGACGACGGAATCCTGTAATACTTGTGGTTTTCTCGTCGTAATTGGGCTTTGAAACCTAATTGGATAGACTGCTTAGATAAACTTGTAATTTCTTGTATAAGCTCTTTATATCAATGATTTTCTAGCTTCTTTCTAGATGTTAATAAAGTTGTTGCCGTTAAAAAAGGACAATGTTTTTGGGACAATGAAAAAAAATAGTAATGTGAATAGTATTATTGGGACAGAAGAATAACCATATAGATTGCTTTTTATTTTTAAAGAAAATCACGGATGCGCATTCCTTAGATAAAAACTATCACCAACCTATGGATTAAAAAAATAATAATAATAACAAAAAAATAAAATAAATGAAGAGCCAAAGGGATCTAAGAATCCTGCTATTTAGGAAAGTCACAAAATCATGTGTATGCTATGGTCTCATGAGGAAATGGAAAATCTAGCTAGAAGTCAATATTTAGAAAACCTTGGAACATCGATCCATTGGTTCAATTGGTTTAACAAGGAACCTCTAATATTGGAATGATTAACATGGAATGCAAATGGCCGGTTGTGTTCAACATTTGATCACCATTAAGTGGGCACGATGGTAGTTGTACTTAGTCATGGTTGCTAAAAGGAAATGGTAGTTAGTACGGAATTTCGATTTGAAAATTCAAACCGTAGTGACAAGCTTAATCTAATAGTCAGGGCCGTCCTGGGGATTTTGGGTGCCCTGGACCGTAACTAAAAAAAGGCCCCCTTATAGAAAAATATGCGAGTAAAACAACCATTATCGATGCCAAAAATAAAGTTACAAATATCCAAATATACTAATCGATGCTAAAAAAAGTTATAAATATTCAAAAATACTATTACAAAGACTAATTTATTGTGAAAATAGTGCAATTCTTCTAGAGAATAAATTCTAAATATTAGTCCCACAATAACTCGACAAATGCTTCTGTTATAATCCTTCTATTGGGCTTTAAATCAAGCCTGTCCAATGTAAATACCAGTAGGGTTTTTTATAATTTTGGTGCCCCTCCAAATAATGGGCCCTGGGCAGTGGCCCATATTACCCTTGCTTATCTCCGGCCCTGCTAATAGTAGGTTCAATCATAAGTGCTTGATTTGTCATGCATGATTCAATTCAAGGTTAAACATAAGTAGATCGAAAAACACAAATTAAGATTTAACCAAGCTTTACAGAGGCGGTAGGCACATGGACACTTAATTGCAGAAGTATCCAATATTAATTAATAGTTCTCAGGATGTGCGCCGTGTAATATGGGAGGGTTTGGTCGTCGAATGTTCCAGTTAATTCGATTTGATGTTAAAAAGACAAAGGTGCAGATTTGGTCTTGAATTCGTGCAGTGGATTTCGTCTTGTTCGTACTATGATGAATATGAAACGTATTTTCTTTTTCAAATTCAGTTTTAAAATGGGTATAGAATCAATACTTGAGAATGGACCATGGTTGATACGTAATGTGCAATTGATTTTGCACAAGTGGACTCCTATGGCAAGTGTGTCCAAGGAAGATTTGAAGAATGTACCATTTTGGGTAAGCTCCATGATTTACCTATCACGGCATTCACAGAGGGAGGATTGAGTGCCATTGTTACTAAAATTAATAGCCCTTTGATGTTAGATACTTATACAACCTCAATGTGTATGGAATCATGGGGTAAATCCAGTTTGGCGAGAGCAATGATTGATCTTCATGATGATATTAAGTTAAAAGACAGTCTTGTTGTGGTAGTGCCTAAAATTGAAGGTAATGGATATATCTTGCATTCTATTCGAGTCGAGTACGAGTGGAAGCCGACTAGATATTCAACTTGTAAGTTATTTAGTCATTAGTTGGATAAATGTCCTAAGAAAATTGTATCTGATTCGAATATGAAGACTACTATGAAAACCAATTCGAACATGTTGAAGAATGTGAAGAGTCAAAGGAAAACTGTACGTGGAATTCATATTGGTTCATAATCTCATATGGTATATAAACTAGTTCAACATAAAAAGAAGACAGAGACAACACGGGGGAACAAAGGGAGTTAATGCTAAAACAGTTACTAATATTACTACTACTTCGAATTCTTTTGAAGCTTTAGGTGATATGGTGGACGTGGATGACCGAAGGGGTATTGAGCAAAATAAAACTCCCATTGCACAAGATCGAGTGGTGAGGATGAAATTGAGCAAAAGATAAAAATGCGAACCAAACCTATATTCGATCGTGTGAGAATATTGAAAATGAGGTGAATTTGGAATCAGCATCTATGCCTAGTACTTCAATGGGAGATTGATGCGTGGGTTTTGCAACCTTTGCACTTAGGTTTTACCTCTCAAGGGATCTTGAGAAGCTTACAACCCCCACCAGGCAGTGTACCTGACCGATGTAGTATAGTGTAGTGGCAAGTACCGGGGGATTGATCGTTCTCTCGGGGAATAGTGTCGTTAGGCTTGAAAAGCTACTCTAATTAGGTCTAAGGGTTGAGGGATGATTCTTTTTGTATTTTTATGTTTTATGAAAACAAGTAAAAATCTCGGTTTTTGGAAGAGTGGACGGAATTAGTTGCTAGCCAACTAACCCAAATAACTACTTTTGCAAATAAAATAAAATAACAAGAAAAAGTAAATGGTTATGAAACTTATATGAGAGAAATATGTGTTTACTTAGATTTCCTTACTCCCTAACTATCTTTTATATGTTAATTGGTTTGTTGTAATTGTGTGGATGACGGGTTGTATTCCTTTAAACCATTCGTAGGGCCGTGTACGATCTTCCCTAACTCTATAAGCTCCTACTTCACTCCTATGTCGAGCCGACTAAAAGCTCCTAACATGGGATCATTAGAATTCGCTCATGCATTAAATACAACCAAATAATCGTAGTACACATCCGATTCATGTTTCTTAAGACGTTCAAGCAAGTTACCGTATAGGAGGTTAGCCAGTTTTCTTAAGCCTAACATCGACTTCACCCACCCACAATAATCACAAACAAACCAACAACATATAATCAATAGCTAGGTTTCATTAGATCCAAGCAAACACAATAAAGACCTAGCCTAGCATATTAATTGAAAGACAAGCATAAGATATAATCACACAATATATAGACATATTGAATGATTTGGAAAGGACTTATCTTCAATTAAGCATCCAAGTTTCAAGGGCGGAAAACCCTCAAAAATACAGTAGAAAAACGAGCTAGGGTTTCTTCCCAAAAGTTGCACAATAATGAATGAAAATTAGACAAATATATATATAATTTACAATCTGATGGCGTCACCTTATAGGGTGTGACGCTGTCACCTCGCCGCCAAAACACTATTCGGATTGCTCAGATCCACTTCTGACGCCGTCCCCTTCTAATCTTCTCTGGGCCGTCTCCCTTTGTGACAAAACGTGACGACCTACATCTTGTAACACGTGACGCCGTCACGTGTTAATTCTCCAAAATCTTTCTGGGGCGTCTAGTGCAAAAATAATCCACCTTGTTGTCAAAGAGTGACGCCGTCACCTGGTAGAGCGTGACGCCGTCAGGTACAATTTCCAGCATATTTTGAGACTTTGTCGTTTTCTTCACTTTTATGCTCCAAAAACGTCCAAAATGCTTCCTTTTCCAGAATTCCTCTCCAAAGTACCTAAAATGACAAAAGAAACGATTTAAGGCAATATTTGATAAAATAATTACGGATTAGAGCTTAAATGACCCCCTAAAAGCGTAACACTTTTCGCCTCATCAAATAACATTACACTTGAGATTTGCTTGTCCTCAAGCAAATGCGCTTTTATTCCAATCAAAATATGGATAGGGGTCATTTAACACTAATATAAAAGTAATTACAACAAATAGTCATTCAACCCTAGTCATAACAAGCACGGAAATCATACACTAGCACCTCACAAATAGTGTTTCGATACTCTCATCTCTCGGGTGTTATAAACCTATATAACTAAATGGAAATGGAAGAAATATCACTCACTACCTGTCATAGCAAATAGATTACCATAGGCTTGGGAAAAGATCAAAAACCTCCTCCACTAGGCGTAAGCACCTAAGATAAAATATCAAAGAGGGCTTTACAAAGGGTTATAATGTTAGGTGTAGGGATATGATAAACACGGTTTGGTTGGAATAAAGGGTATTTTTAGGGGTGGCGAGTTAATTATCTTGATCAAATACATGCACAAGGTGGCGTTGCTAAGCCAAGACTCGACTCGACTTAAGCTAAAAAGAAAATAACATAAACATAAATAAAGATAAAATGAAACGGGATGGAAGTCCGTATGTCTTTTCTACTTTTCTTTTTCCAATTTTTTTTTCATTTTTCTTGTTTTTTCGATTTTATTATTATTTTTTTTTTTGGCATACACTCTTGCCCTACCATCCAAAATAATACATCATAGGGGCCTCGGTTCTCCCCTTACACTTGAAATTTTACATACTATACAATTAACTATTTTACGACTCAAATTGAAAAAATTAAAACACTTGGAGTACTTTTGAAAACGTTNAAATTTTACATACTATACAATTAACTATTCTAATGACTCGAATTAAGATAATTGAAAAACTTGGAGTACTTTAAAACATTAACGCACATGTGGGGGTAATAATTGACTTCTTCCCCATTACTCTATTAAATTAGTACTTTACCCATGAGTCCCAATCATTCCAAAACAATATGTACAAGGATATGACTCGACTTAGCAACCATGTAATCAATTAGACAATTAACTAAGGGTTTAAACAAATGTTGTCACACTAATGCACTAAAGATGAGTGCATACAAGGTGGGCTAAGGCGATTTGGGTGTACATTTGGGTGGATTGTAAACAAATTTTTCCTTTAAGTAAGATGCTTAAAGTTAGAAACGAAAAGATAGGCTCTGAGGGGTGTACTAGGGGTATTGTGTACTAAAAATGAGTACAATGCTAAGGTGTGGGAAAATTACTTGACTTTATTAGTCAAGTTCATTGGCTTCGTTGGTCAAGTAATTATAATACGGGTTTAAAAACAAGGGTTATCCTAATGCCTCTTATCATGTAGTAAATCTAACTACACGAATGTAGTCTCACTTGTGGATTTGGGATGGTCACTAATGCAAGTTCTAGAATCTATAGGCTACCGGTACACACACAAGCATCAACAATGAATGCTTTTCCTAACAATTCTAGGGGCGAATCTCACATATTTGGGGAAATTTTTTTTGAGTGGTACGGTTTTTGTGCTAGTCGTACAATTCCTTATCCATGAGACGCTTATTAAGACTAAAGTTTCACTCCTAAATGTTGTAAAAAAATTTAAATTTGCGCTAAAATTGCCCTAACAAATATTTCTCTCGGTTTTATTACACATCTACCTTTAAACAAAACAAAAATCAAGCGTAATAGCATTTTCTAATGTGACTTCATTTACCCCCCTTACACTTAAACCGAACATTGTCCCCAATGTTCACATAAAAGATGTAAAAGTAGAAAAAATGAAAGAATGAACAAATACTCCCCTGATTCGTTTGATGTGGATCATGTGGTAACATGGTTAGATCTTCTTCCAAGATGATGTAAAAGTTCCAAGATCAAAGTGACTCCAAAAGCTTGATGTCATGAACTTGATTCCATGTTCATCTTCTTGTCCAATATAACCTGTTAAACCTGAGAAAACGGCAAACCATGCGTAAAATCGGCGGCAAATTCTATATAAGGATATAATTCTTGTGGAATGAAAATTTTGCAGATTCCTGGAATTAAAGATACAGTAATTTTTATAATTCGGCAGAAAAACTAAATTTTAAAAACTTTTTCTGGAATCAAAGCCCGACGCCGTCAGGGTTTAATGCCTGACGCCGTCAGAATTGATCTGACAGAATCCTTATGTTTAGTTTCTGGAAAAACAATTACCTCAATTCCTGGAATCCTGTAAAATTTCATTATGACTCGATACAAGCATTTGACTCAAACAAATACTAATATGTATGTTTATTTTATATCGTTACAATTCATGTTCCAATTCGTTCTTATAAACAAATTTAGATTTCCCTTACACTTATCTTTTGCAAAATACCTTTATATGTAGTTAAGACGAAGTTAAAAACAAAATAAAGCAATTTCACAATGTAATTTGAAACATGAATTATTAGAGATAAAAATAAAACACGCATACGGAAACAAATAAAATCAAACAAACAAACAAACAAAACAAACAAAGCTTGGGTTGCCTCTCAAAAAGCGCTTGTTTTTGTTCGAGTCACGAGCCTGACTCTACCCTTATTTAACGGAAATAAGGGGGTTTTCCCTACACTTAGGATTAAGTGCGGGTGATAGTAGCGATACACACCATCTCGGTGGAAGTATGCCTCGTGAGGAAAAAGTGGTGGATGAATTATATGCTCAAATGGGTGTGCTCCTTTTATCATAACCTTACCTAGTTCACTTTGGTCAATAGGTGAGTTAAATTTTTCTCTTAAAAAGGGATCATCTTCTATCAACTTTGAGAGACTCCTAGTTGGGAATCCATCTTGACCTAATAAACCCGGTTTAAACCCATAATGTTTCTTGTGATCAATCATGAATGGGTGATATAAGTATGTAAGGTCATGGTTCACTCCTATATTGGCTTCCATTCCACATGGTTTAGAGTCTACTACCTTCATCGTAAAACTACCCGTACTATATGGTTTGATTGGTGGATCGGGACCTATTTCAATTCCTAAATTTTCATCCAAGGATGGAAGATTAGGTAACGGTTTTGGTTGAGGCTCCGGTTCATCAAAACTAGGAATTTCCATAGAACTAAAAGAAAGGTTATTACTACAAGTATTCAAACATATTTCATCAAGTTGTGTTTGGTCCAAGTCTCTACCTCTATTGGGGTTCCTATAGTCTCTTTTACTTCTTCCGGGTAAGTCACGGGTGGTGTGTACTCCTCAAGTGATGGTGGGAGTTGTGGGGTACTTTGTAGGTTTGTGTTATTTACCTCATCCTTATCCTCATCATGTGTTTTAGTAGAATCTAACCCAAACATGTTCCTAAGTATCTCAAATCCTTCTCTAGCCATTTCAAGTTCTAAGTCTGATTCGTAAGAATCTTCCTCAATAACTTGATCACTATGTTCAATTTGCCTAAAGGATTCATCATGTGTTCCTTGAAATTCAGAGTCATTGATCATAAAACCTAGGTCTTTTTGCTCAATGTGATCATGTTCAGCTAAATCCTCCTCAATTGTTTCCTCAAGTTGTGATGTGTAGGAACCCATTAATTCATTAAACTTATGGTTTACGGTTAGGAGGCTTTCCTCAAAATCTTTCCAAAGGGTCTTACTAAAAGGAATTGNCATTGATCATAAAACCTAGGTCTTTTTGCTCAATGTGATCATGTTCAGCTAAATCCTCCTCAATTGTTTCCTCAAGTTGTGATGTGTAGGAACCCATTAATTCATTAAACTTATGGTTTACGGTTAGGAGGCTTTCCTCAAAATCTTTCCAAAGGGTCTTACTAAAAGGAATTGATCCTAACAACGATTGTTTAATAGAGGCCACACATGCATACAATTCATCAAACCTATCAAACTTTACACCCATCTCCTCTTGTATATACATAAGGTCACTTAAAAATTCATTGGAACAACAAGAAGCAAATCTATCCGAGTAAACTAATTGTTCCTCTATTGTTAGTGATCTAAATGGAATTTCATCCGCCATGATGACAAATGAAAATGGTTTTACAAACAAATGGCACAAAGAAAAAGATAGACTAAAGAAAACCTAGAAAAATAAAATAAAATCTCACTAGAAAGGAATCTAATGAGTAGACCTAAGTAAAAATAAAATTTTCAACCTAAGCAATAACTATTCCCCGGCAGTGGCGCCAAAAACTTGATGCGTGGGTTTTGCAACCTTTGAACTTAGGTTTTACCTCTCAAGGGATCTTGAGAAGCTTACAACCCCCACCAGGCAGTGTACCTGACCGATGTAGTATAGTGTAGTGGCAACTACCGGGGGATTGATCGTTCTCTCGGGGAATAGTGTCGTGATGCGTGGTTTTGTGACCTTACAACAGGTTTTACCTCTCGAGGGATCTCAAGAGGCTTACAACCCCACCAGGCAGTGTACCTGACCGATGTAGTATAGGATAGTGGTAAGTACGGGGGATTGATCGTTCTCTCATAGGGAATAGTGTTCGTTAGGATAGAAAAACTACTCTAATAGGTTTAAGGGTGGAAGGAAGATTCTTTTTGTATTTTTATGTTTTATAGAAAGCAAGTAAAATCTCGGTTTTTAGAGGAAGGGCGGAATTAGTTGCTAGTCAACTAACCCAAGTTTACTACTTATGCAAATTAAAATAAAATAAATATCTAAA
>LBNU01010858.1:57702-71736 GCA_014162995.1 Artemisia annua | reverse complement strand
ATTACCTAGGACGTATGGCGTCTTGGGGTCATCAAATAAATCCTTATGGTATGCACGTTCTTCCTGAGTGGGTAACCTATTGAAGTAGTCCTCTACATCATCTACTTCTTCTACTTCCCTTTTCTCACTCTCCTCAACTTCCTTAATTTCATCCTTATGTTCACTATCTACTTCATTTTTATCAATTGGCTTAATAGTGACAACATTAACGAAGTGGACATGTTTGGATGATGAGGGGTCCTTCATTTGGGGCCCGCTACTTGTGTTCCTAGCGTCCTTATTTTGTGATGGCTCCCCTTGGTTGTTGAATGCTTTCAATAATTTGTCTATTTTATTGGTCATCTCCGTTTGTTGTTGATTAAATTCGGATTCGAACTTAGCCATACTAGCTTCTAAAGATGCCATAAACTTAGACATCATTCCCTCAAGGTTATTGGTACTACCATAATTATTGGAGGGATTGTTATTGAAAGTACGGTTTGAGGATGAACCGTTTGATTGGAAACGATTAGGTGGATTGGAAGAATTGTTTTGGGGCGTGTTTTGGTTTCGCTTCCACCTAAAGTTCGGGTGATTTTTCCAAGAGGGGTTGTAAGAATCACCGTAAGGGTTTGGCTCGGGTTTGAAAGTGTACCACTTTTCTCCCGCTCCGTCGGTATGCGACGATGCGTAGTCCGCAAAAGCTTGTTCGGGGATTTCTATGCAATCTCGAGTGTCGTGGGGACCACTACAATATTCACATGAAGAAGTGATTTTGTTCACTTGGCTTGAAGGTTTAGGAGCTTCGTAGGATTTCATTAGATACTTGACTTGGTCTTCAAGTTCCATGATCCTACGGTCGGAAGTGCTTGACTTATTCGAAGGCAAAGATATTGCCTTGACCGTTTTGTTCAAATCATGGGGATCATTCCAACTTTCGTTGTCATAGAGAGCAAGATCTTCTATGAGTTCCCATGATTGTTCCACACTTAGATCACGTAGCTTGCCACTGGCCGCTTGGTCAATGGTTTGCTTCGTGGGGATATTGATATGGTCATAGAAAATTTAGACTTGGAGCCAAAGGTCTATGCCATGATGAGGGACTTTTTGGAGTAAGTCCTTGAATCGAGTCCATGCCTCGTAGAGGGTTTCGCCTTGACGTTGTTGGAACGCCAAGATGTCATTCCTTAGCTTTATGGTTCTCCCCGGTGGGAAAAATTGAGCAAGTAAGCGAGTGGTGAGATTATCCCAAGAGGTGATGGATCCTGCGGGTAGACGTTCTAGCCATTGACTAGCTTGGTCTCGCAGAGAGAATTGGAGGAGACGTAGTCGGGTAGTCTCTCGAATGTCAACATCAAGGTCTATGGAATCTACGATCTTAAGGAAGTCCTTGAGGTGTTGATTTGGATCTTCGGAACGAAGTCCAGGGAATGCACATCCGCTTTGCACCAACCGGATGGTATCGGATCGCAGGGGAGACACATTGGCGTCCTTGGGTGAGGCTGGCAATGGTGTTTCGATTAGCCTTAGGTGACTAGGGAGCCGGAAGTATTCTCCCNTTGAACGCCTTTCATTCACAGAAAATAAAAAGTTGCTCATGAACGCATAATGGAGGATCATACCGAGCAAATCTCATGGGAGTTTTCCGTTCTAATTATTTCTATTTCCTGTTTTTCATTTTAATTTCAAACAATGACAAATGAGGACGTTGTTTATTTTAAGTGGGGGGATGGAGAATTAGAACGTTACTTGTCCTTATTTTTTTCAAAATATGCTTTAATCTATGCTTAAAATGCTTAAATTTAAATTTTTTCTAGCATGTTTTTGTTTAATCTAAGTTGCATAGCCGCACACATAACCTTTATTTCAAAATTGTGAGAATTGAGCGTATCCGTTTTCCAATATTTACCCCAAATTCTACAAATATATGAGTGTGCTGGTGACTTGTAAACTTTAGAACTTGGCTTGTATACTACTCGAGACCACCATAATGTGTATTATTGATATAATTGGAGTGACTTGTCTAACGTGGTAAATTGATTTTTTTTACAAATAACTTAAAAAAAAATTTCGTTAAACCCTTTAACCTTAGCCTACCCTATAGATTTAAGTTCGTGGTTAGTTGCTTTTGGGGTAAGTGTGTTTCCCCGCGTTTCATGTGTTCGTGTGCATTGTTTATTATCTTTGGTTAGGTCGGGAAATTTCACAATGCAATGGAGTGAAAGTAGATATTGTATATTTTTGTTTTCGTGTGTTTACTACTTTCACTATTATTTTTATATCTGAAGTATGAAAAGTATGGAAAAAATTATGCATAGTTATACCGTTATGGTGATGTGGTGAAATTTTACGCCATTTATGTTTATTTGATGTTAAAAAAAATCAAAAAAAGAGAAAAGAAAAAGAAAGAATAAAGTTGGTAGTTGGAAAAACCAACAACGTAAAGTTATGTACTAGTAGAGATATCGCTACTGCTGTTGTATTATATATATGGATTGAATGGGAGTTGGCCGTTATGGGAACGCCAACTAAGGTTTATTCTTTGATTAAGATATTATTGAGTCTGATTCATGTCTACCTACTAAAGTGTGAGTTTATGTGTTAAAGTGTGAGTTAGTATGTGATTTGTGTCTTATTCATAGGATGGTTGGGAAAGTGATAAACCACATTAGGACTTAATCTATTTGTTTTGTTTTTAAAATTATTTTATGTGTTTCCCAATTGTTACCCATACCTTTTACCAAATTATTATATTTGTTGTTAGCTTTCGAGCATCCAAGTATGGTAATGGCTAAGTAAGAATGTCAAATGTGTGAATAAGGTAGTGACCATCCAAGTCTTAGATGAATCGAATAACGCGCCAGCGATCTAGTGCGTGACTTGGTGACCATCCGTTATGCAAATAACGTGCCAGCGATCCAAGAAACAAATTAGTGACCATCCGTTGTTTGAGGAATCGAGGACTCGAGCCAGCGAGCTACTAATTTTGTGCAAGAGATGTTTAAACAAAGCCTGGTATAACCTAAAACCTTTTCACAAAACTATTTATCTATTTAGACTTGTTACTCCTTGGCTTTAGTGGTGGAGATGTGTACCTCGCCAAGCTTATGATAGAATATTCGTCACGACCGAGCAATTGAGCGAATGAGAGATTTGAGTGATTTTATTTTTCTACTTCGTTAAGTGTTTGGTTATGCAATTATGATGAAAACGAATAAGTACTTAATCATATAAAAATAAATCCTAAACTTTATTTAGGATACATTTTCATAAATTTGAATCTAAGGTTTACTTGAGGACAAGTAAAGTTCAAGCGGGGGGATATTTGATGACATCAAATAAGTACATTTTATTGCCATCATTTGTCCTATATATTTGACTTGTTTTATATTATTTTATATGAGAATTGATACTTAATCATTTACTTTTGTAATTCTCAGTTATAAACAAGCATTTGGTAAAAGTTAGCTATTTTGGACGTAAAATGAAGCAAAATGGATCACGTTGGAGAAGTCTACTGAACTGAAGGAAGATACGCCATATCATTCTAGACAGATACGCCGTACGATCATACTTAGACGAATTCGAAGACCATTCCCTGACTTTGAAGAATGCACCGCATGTATTTATCTCATGCTCCGCATATGAAACCTTGGGCAAAGAAGAAGATCTGACTTATCTACTCTAGATATGCCACGTTACATTCCTAACATACGCCGTATCAATTTCAAGACTTCACCAAAGATAATCCAAGATACAGAAGAACATTCACCGCATAAATATTCAAGATACACCGCCTCTGAAGACGGTTTACGAATATTCCAGAATATAATAATCTTGGACCCCACGCGAAGTTATCTAGATACGCCGCATCAACTTAGTTGATGCTCTGCATTGACTCTCAGACAGAAACATAAATACCACATTATACAGCCGAATTTTGTGTGACAAAAAGTGAAATATAACCCTAAGGTAAAGAATACAGACAATTTGGCAACACAAGACACCACCCAAACGAAGATTTCAGAGCAGTAAGAAGGTCCTGCTAGTGTTTAATTCATTAAGTAGTTTTGTTTTATTGTATGATGAGGTGAAAAGTGTACCGCTTTTGGGGGGTCATTTAAGCCCTAAATCGTAATTATTTGATCAAATACTGCCCGAAATCGTTCCTTTTGTCATTTTAGGTACTTTGGAGAAGAAATCTGGAAAAGGAAGCATTTCGGACATTTTTGGAGCATAAAAGTGAAGAAAACGACAAAGTCTCTGAATCTGCTGGAACAATACCCATGACGGCGTCAAGGAGGAGGTGAAGCCGTCAAGCTAGACAAACGGAGGTGGATGTGAAGATTTTCCTTGATAAGCCAGAATGGAATTTTGGGACTTAAAGGGGGACGGCGTTAAGAGGCAGTCAGGAAACCCTAGCACGGCGAGGTGACGGCGTCACAAACCAAAGAGTGACGCCGTCAGATCTGTTTTCCTATATATATTTTTGCAATTTTCATTCATTGTGTGGAACTTTTTAGAGAGGAACCCTAATACGAATTTTAGCAGCTTTTTCAAGGTTTTTCACCTTGAGATCTTCCATGTTACATTGAAGATAAGTTATCAATTAATCATTCAATATGTCTATGTGTTGTTTGATTCTATCTTGTTCTTGTCTTTTGTTTAACATGCTAGGCTAGGTTTTCTTTGTGTTTGCTTAGATCTAATGAAACCTAACTATTAATTATTGGTTGAATGGTGTGTTATTAATTGTATTGGATGAATGTTTATCGATGTTAGGCTTAAGAAAACTGGCTAACCTCCTATACGGTAACTTGCTTGAACGTCTTAAGAAACATGATCGGATGTGTACTACGATTATATGGTTGTATTTAATGCATGAGCGAATTCTAGTGATCCCATGTTAGGAGCTTTTAGTCGGCTCGACATAGGAGTGAAGTAGGAGCTTATAGAGTTGGGGAAGTTCGTACACACCCCCACGACTGGTATTAAGGAATGCAACCCGTCATCCACGCAATTATAACACACTAATCAACCGGTAAAAGATAGTTAGGGAGTAATGAAATCTAAGTAAACACACTTCTCTCCATATAAGTTTTCACAACTATTTTATTTTCGGTTATTTTATTTTATTTGCATTTGTAGTTATTTGGGTTAGTTGACTAGCAACTAATTCCGCCCACTCCTTCAAACCCGAGATAATTTTACTTGCTTTCCTAAAAACATAAAATACAAAAAGAATCTTCCCTCACCCTTAGACCTATTAGAGTAGTTTTTCAATCCTAACGACACTATTCCCCTAGAGAACGATCAATCCCCCGGTACTTGCCACTACACTATACTACATCGGTCAGGTACACTACCTGGTGGGGATTGCCAGCCTCTTAAGATCCCTTGAGAGGTAAAACCTGTTGTAAGGTCACAAAAAGACGCATCATTATATTAGTACGCTTCAATCCATCAGGATTGCTGGGCTTGTCTACGCCGTAAGACTCCCCTCTATATTGTTTTCCCATCGATTAGAGTTTATATGATGTTTATTTGGTTCTTATTATTTGTGCTTTGATTACCTATGTGTTTAGCCGTGGCTTGTTTGCGCTGCCATACGCCTCCCACAATTACTTCATTAGCATTATAAGTTAATGTAAGCCCTTAAACAAGGTTAAATAATATAGACATAAGTAATCATTAAGAGTTTACTTTCTTATAACTAAGATACCAACAAGAGAGAATAGATTTTTGTACTCATCCTATAAAACTAGCAATAAAACAAGTGACAAGCTACTTAACTATTGGTCAGGCCTCTTATTTGTATTTGTTATCTATCTGTGTACGTTTTAGCCAATCGCTTATTTGACTCCATATTTTTAATTTACTGTTTAATCAACTCAATCGTGACAGACTCTCAGGCTGAAAACCCCCTTTGCGTTAGATTAGGTTTTCAGAACTAACTTAGGAATTAAAATATTGATAGACATTCTAGGTGTTAACATTCCACTCTTATGATCGACACTCTACTTACCAACTAGCTACATTGATTGGGTACACTGCTCGTTAGTGTGTGTTATAGGATAAGCCGGCTAAATATAAATTTAAACTTGATAAATGAATAATAACCTATTCTAGAACGATATACACGCACATCAATTCTGTTGAAAATGAAAATCGTCATTTAAAGCAAACAATTCGCGAGATTTCTAAAGAAGCATCTGATGTCAAGGCAAAAATGATAAAAGATTTGTTCTGTTTGAGAAAGATTTTTAGAAACAAGAAGCTTAACGTATTTGCTTTGAACTCGAACTGTAGAACAAGATTTGTGCTAAAAATTTCAAAACATATTTGAAAACTCTTTGACATCAATGTCGGAAAATTTTGAAAATGACAGTGTGTCTTTGGAATTTAAAGTGGTGTCTTTGGAAAAATAAAATAATCATTTTAAATCAACAAATAAGGATTTCTTTGATACAGTAAAACCATTAAGAGCTCAGTTACATCATTTGAATAGAAAGACTGTAGACACTAAGTTTGAAAATTCTTCAACTTTAGGAAAACCTACTGTTCACCTACATTTGTTTTATCAAAACCAGCCACTCCACAGGCTTTTCCTCAAAGTAATAACAAAGTTTTTTGACACAAAAAGGTAATTGCTACTGGCATGTATAAAGTACAAGAAACATCTGTGACTAACACTGTGTTCTAAAGATTTTTTTAAGGAGAAAAGCAAAGTGTTGAAAAGTAAAGTAAAGAATGTTAGAAGGAAGAAAATGAAAATTATTTATATAAGGTGTGTTCTCAAGATGAAAAAATAGAAGAGGGGTGAAAGAAAAAAATGTGACATTTTATACGTATGCATGATGAAGTTATTTTTGAACAGAACGAATATGTAAAGTTATTTTTTATTTTTGGATCTTGAATTCCATAATTTCTACTTGGATCCTTGTTATTTTTGCCAGTCAATGTGGTTGAACGTAAACGATTAGAGTCCATTTTATACATATGCATGATGACATAATGTTATAATGTATTAAAGGAATACCTATAAGTTATATCAATTGCTAACAATCTCAAGTCATTCATAACTAAAAGAAATCAATAGCTGATGCGAGTTTTGCAACAACACAAAAGGTTTTACCTCTCAAGGGATCTTGAGTGATTTTGCAATTCTCCAGGCAGTGTACCTGACCGATGTAGTATAGTGAGTGGTAGGTAACGGGGGATAAATCATTCTCTAGGGGAATAGTGTCATTAGGATTGAAGGATAGGTCAACTAGGTCTAAAAGTGAGGGATGATTCTTTTTGTATTTTTATATTTTATGAAAGCAGTAAAAATCTCGGGTATTGGAAGAGTGGACGAAATTAGTTGCCAGTCAACTAACCTAAAACTACAAATTAAACTAAAAAAAATAAAATAAATAACAAGAAAAGTAAATGTGGTGAACTCCTTATGTGAGACAAGTGTGTTTACTTAGATTTCACTACTCCCTAGTTATTTTTTATTGGTTTGTTGAGTGTCACAATTGTTTAGTTGAAGGATTGTATTCCTTAATATTATTCGTGGGGGCGTGTACGTCCTTCCTGAACCCTATGAATATCTATCTCCTCATATGGTGACACGTTTAGTATCCCTTCTCATAGATTCACCGACATCTACTCATGCATTAAATATAATCAATAAAACCATAGTGCACATCCGATTACGTTTCTTAAGACGTTCAAGCTAGTTACCGTATAGGAGATTTAGCCAGTTTTCATAAGCCTAACGTGAGTCAATCAACCAAACAATAAACAACAAACCAACAATCAATAACTAGGTTTCATTAGATTTAAGCAAACACAAATAAATCTAAGCTAGCATGTTAATGTAAAGAAAAGACAAACAATAAATCAAACAACACATAGACATATTGAATGATTAAAGGAAGAACTTATCCTTAATTGAATATGGAAGAAAAGAGGGTTTGAAACCCTAAAATTACTACAAAAGTCAGACTAGGGTTTGCACACAAAGTTCCACCACACAATGAATGAAAAATCCTAATATATATATGGATTTATAACTCTGACGGTGTCAGGTTATAGCTTCTGACGCCGTCAGAATGCCACATCTTAGGGTTTCGTATCGCCCAAGAGATCTCTGACGTCGTCACGTAAAAATACTTCTGGGTCGTCTCGTGTAGTTGCAAAGCCAGACGGCCTCGCTCCTTTTGTGCATGACGGCATCAGGTAAAAATCCACCTCTTCTCAGCATAAGGTGACAGCGTCAGCCTCCAAAGCATGACGCCGTCAGGTGTAAAAACCTGACTTTTCTTGACTTTCTTGTTTTCTTCATTCTTGAGCATAAAAACGTCCGAAGAGCTCCAAAATGCTCCATATTCTAGAAATCATGTCTCAAGTACCTAAAATGAGAAAAGAAACGATTTGAGGCAATATTTGATCATAAAATCACGACTTAGGGCTTAAATGACCCCCTAAAAATGCATCAAATAAATTCTTATCAATAGCAAAAGTTAAAACTAACAATTTTAGTCAAATTTGAATCACACATATGATATTCAGCCCAATTATTTAACATATGATTATGCATGATCAAAGAATAATATAAACTCTTGCACAAAATGAAGTTGGAGTAAGAAGATTGTTTACGGGATTACAAATAATGTTAATAGTTCATGATCATGAACTGAAGGTTAATTTGGATGTCGTTATTATGCTTGTTTTAGACCTCTTAAAGCAACTTATATGTTTCAAATTCTACTAAAATATTTTAGCTTCTTCTAAATGATTTACATTTCCAAAATGACCATACTGTGGAAAACTAGAAGGGGGGTTGAATAGTTTTACGCCTTTTCAATTTATAAAAACTTTTGTTTCAAAAATTTTGATTCTAACTTTATGTGATATCAACTTGCTTGCACAATTATAAACAAGTATATCTACAAGAGTATATAATGACAAGTACGTAAGTAAGTAACTAAAAAGATAGAGGTAGAAAGATAGCACCGCGAGACAAAAGGATTTATAGTGGTTCGGCTAGGAATCTCCTCTTCGTCCTACTCCACTCCCCGAGAAACTAACTTGAGAGTTTTCTTCAATATGTCAAAAAGCTCACTTATGGCGGAGAAGCCTTACACACCTTTGCTTACACCGTTTAACGACACCAAGCAAAATGTCGAGTCCTAATAATAGCTAGAACCAATCTCACAACTCTTCACGGCTTATCACAACTTCTACACAACTTATACACACCACAACTACTACACAACTTCACTAATCCTACTTCACAACACTACTTATTCTTCACTACTTCTCTTCACAACTATCACTACTAAATCTCCTAATTATAACCACACTACACCTTTATAAACAATATATACAACTACTAACAATATCTACAATACTTCTTAAACTTGAGGTTGAAGGAGTATTCTTCTCTTGCATTTTGAATGATGAGGAATTGAATCACTTGAAACAAAGACTTATAATCTTATGATCAAAGGATTTAGAAGGATGTTTAGAAAGGATTTTAACTGAAAATATTCATGCAAAAGGTGAGAAAAATACCAGGTTTAAGCAGGTATTTATAGGCAAAAGTTTCTAACAATAGGAACGTGCCGGCCCCCTTAATTGGTGGCCGGCCCTCTTAAAAGTAAGGGGGTCGCCCCTTATAATTAAGGGGGCCGCCCTCCTGTAACGGCCAGAAACTTTGTCTTTTACTGGGGAAAGTTTATTTGGTGAAAAACTAACTGATTTTGGTTAAAAATTTGAATTCATATATTTGTTATGAATTAAACATTTTCCTTTATTACCAAAAATGTTTTTCAAAGATATATAAGATGTTTATATAATTTTATAAACTTTTTAATGTTTAAATAAAAAATCCCTTTGATCATAAAATTTATTAGACATATATTTATTCATACCTTAAGTGATATGGTTGGATAATATGATATTTGTAACTAAATACTTGTTTACGTAGTAATCTTGTATTTAATGTTTTTACATTTTGTGATCGTCAAAATATAGAGATATCGAAAAATATAAATAACGTTTTTATGCATTATTTATATCAACAATCTCCCCCTTTTTGATGATTACAAAATCTAAACTCATTAAAACAAAAATTAAGATATATACAAGTATTTAGTGAGTTTATATCATTTCTCCCCCTTTTTGGTAGCATCAAAAAGGTTATCCCAACGAGCGTTGAGCTCCCCCTTGACGTATACTCCCCCTCGTTTTGAGGTCATAAGAAAAATCGAGATATGGAATGCTTGCAAAAATATTTAGAACACAAGCAATATATATAATGCAAGGAATATATTACAACAAGAACTAATAAAAATGCATGAAGATAAAAGAAAACAAAAAGCATTCATTGATAAAATTATTAAAATGGATTATGTTGAAAACATAATCATTCATACATAAGCATATATATATATAATGATTTTGCAATTCTCCAGGCAGTGTACCTGACCGATGTAGTATAGTGAGTGGTAGGTAACGGGGGATAAATCATTCTCTAGGGGAATAGTGTCATTAGGATTGAAGGATAGGTCAACTAGGTCTAAAAGTGAGGGATGATTCTTTTTGTATTTTTATATTTTATGAAAGCAGTAAAAATCTCGGGTATTGGAAGAGTGGACGAAATTAGTTGCCAGTCAACTAACCTAAAACTACAAATTAAACTAAAAAAAATAAAATAAATAACAAGAAAAGTAAATGTGGTGAACTCCTTATGTGAGACAAGTGTGTTTACTTAGATTTCACTACTCCCTAGTTATTTTTTATTGGTTTGTTGAGTGTCACAATTGTTTAGTTGAAGGATTGTATTCCTTAATATTATTCGTGGGGGCGTGTACGTCCTTCCTGAACCCTATGAATATCTATCTCCTCATATGGTGACACGTTTAGTATCCCTTCTCATAGATTCACCAACATCTACTCATGCATTAGATATAATCAATAAAACCGTAGTGCACATCCGATTACGTTTCTTAAGACGTTCAAGCTAGTTACCGTATAGGAGATTTAGCCAGTTTTCTTAAGCCTAACGTGAGTCAATCAACCAAACAATAAACAACAAACCAACAATCAATAACTAGGTTTCATTAGATCTAAGCAAACACAAATAAATCTAAGCTAGCATGTTAATGTAAAGAAAAGACAAACAATAAATCAAANTGACACGTTTAGTATCCCTTCTCATAGATTCACCAACATCTACTCATGCATTAGATATAATCAATAAAACCGTAGTGCACATCCGATTACGTTTCTTAAGACGTTCAAGCTAGTTACCGTATAGGAGATTTAGCCAGTTTTCTTAAGCCTAACGTGAGTCAATCAACCAAACAATAAACAACAAACCAACAATCAATAACTAGGTTTCATTAGATCTAAGCAAACACAAATAAATCTAAGCTAGCATGTTAATGTAAAGAAAAGACAAACAATAAATCAAACAACACATAGACATATTGAATGATTAAAGGAAGAACTTATCCTTAATTGAATACGGAAGAAAAGAGGGTTTGAAACCCTAAAATTACTACAAAAGTCAGACTAGGGTTTGCACACAAAGTTCCACCACACAATGAATGAAAAACCCTAAAATATATATGGATTTATAACTCTGACGGTGTCAGGTTATAGCTTCTGACGCCGTCAGAACGCCACGTCTTAGGGTTTCGTATCGCCCAAGAGATCTCTGACGTCGTCACGTAAAAATACTTCTGGGCCGTCTCGTGTAGTTGCAAAGCCAGACGGCCTCGCTCCTTTTGTGCATGACGGCATCAGGTGTTAACTTCCAAAATCTTTCTGTGGCGTCTAGTGTAAAAATCCACCTCTTCTCAGCATAAGGTGACGGCGTCAGCCTCCAAAGCATGACGCCGTCAGGTGTAAAAACCTGACTTTTCTTGACTTTCTTGTTTTCTTCATTCTTGAGCATAAAAACGTCCGAAGAGCTCCAAAATGCTCCATATTCTAGAAATCATGTCTCAAGTACCTAAAATGAGAAAAGAAACGATTTGAGGCAATATTTGATCATAAAATCACGACTTAGGGCTTAAATTACCCCCTAAAAATGCATCAAATAAATTCTTATCAATAGCAAAAGTTAAAACTAACAATTTTAGTCAAATTTGAATCACACATATGATATTCAGCTCAATTATTTAACATATGATTATGCATGATCAAAGAATAATATCAACTCTTGCACAAAATGAAGTTGGAGTAAGAAGATTGTTTACGGGATTACAAATAATGTTAATAGTTCATGATCATGAACTGAAGGTTAATTTGGATGTCGTTATTATGCTTGTTTTAGACCTCTTAAAGCAACTTATATGTTTCAAATTCTACTAAAATATTTTAGCTTCTTCTAAATGATTTACATTTCCAAAATGACCATACTGTGGAAAACTAGAAGGGGGGTTGAATAGTTTTACGCCTTTTCAATTTATAAAAAACTTTTGTTTCGAAAATTTCGATTCTAACTTTATGTGATATCAACTTGCTTGCACAATTATAAACAAGTATATCTACAAGAGTATATAATGACAAGTACGTAAGTAAGTAACTAAAAAGATAGAGATAGAAAGATAGCACCGCGAGACAAAAGGATTTATAGTGGTTCGGCTACGAATCTCCTCTTCGTCCTACTCCACTCCCCGAGCACCTAACTTGAGAGTTTTCTTCACTATGTCAACAAGCTCACTTATGGCGGAGAAGCCTTACACACCTTTGCTTACACCGTTTAACGACACCAAGCAAAATTTCGAGTCCTAATAATAGCTAGAACCAATCTCACAACTCTTCACGACTTATCACAACTTCTACACAACTTATACACACCACAACTACTACACAACTTCACTAATCCTACTTCACAACACTAGTTATTCTTCACTACTTCTCTTCACAACTATCACTACTAAATCTCCTAATTATAACCACACTACACCTTTATAAACAATACATACAACTACTAACAATATCTACAATACTTCTTAAACTTGAGGTTGAAGGAGTATTCTTCTCTTGCACTTTGAATGATGAGGAATTGAATCACTTGAAACAAAGACTTATAATCTTATGATCAAAGGATTTAGAAGGATGTTTAGAAAGGATTTTAACTGAAAATATTCATGCAAAAGGTGAGAAAAATACCAGGTTTGAGCAGGTATTTATAGGCAAAAGTTTCTGACAACAGGAAGGTGCCGACCCCCTTAATTGGTGGCCGGCCCTCTTAAAATTAAGGGGGTCGCCCCTTATAATTAAGGGGGCCGCCCTCCTGTAACGGCCTGAAACTTTGTCTTTTACTGGGGAAAGTTTATTTGGTAAAAAACTAACTGATTTTGGTTAAAATTTTGAATTCATATATTTGTTATGAATTAAACATTTTCCTTTATTACCAAAAATGTTTTTCAAAGATATATAAGATGTTTATATAATTTTATAAACTTTGTAATGTTTAAATAAAAAATCCCTTTGATCATAAAATTTATTAGACATATGTTTATTCATACCTTAAGTGATATGGTTGGATAATATGATATTTGTAACTAAATACTTGTTTACGTAGTAATCTTGTATTTAATGTTTTTATATTTTGTGATCGTCAAAATATAGAGATATCGAAAAATATAAATAACGTTTTATGCATTATTTATATCAACAATCTCCCCCCTTTTTGATGATTACAAAATCTAAACTCATTAAAACAAAAATTAAGATATATACAAGTATTTAGTGAGTTTATATCATTTCTCCCCCTTTTTGTTAGCATCAAAAAGGTTATCCCGACGAGCGTTGAGCTCCCCCTTGACGTATACTCCCCCTCGTTTTGAGGTCATAAGAAAAATCGAGATATGGAATGCTTGCAAAAATATTTAGAACATAAGCAATATATATAATGCAAGGAATATATTATAACAAGAACTAATAAAAATACATGAAGATAAAAGAAAACAAAAAGCATTCATTGATAAAATTATTAAAATGGATCATGTTGAAAACATAATCATTCATACATAAGCATATATATAT
>LBNU01010858.1:1713-57417 GCA_014162995.1 Artemisia annua | reverse complement strand
TGGTGATTTTATTTGGAGATGGTAGGTGTGGTGATTGGATTTAGTGGTTTGATGGTGTAGGGTATGGAGTGTTAGGTGGTGGTGATGTTGGTGAAGTCATAGTAAGTAGATGCTCAATCCAAGTGAGACGTTCATTGAGTGCAAGGGTTTGTTTTTGGAGAAAGATGCAACAAGGACAATTGTTAACATGATTCTCAAATTGGATCAAGTTGTTGGATGGTGAAGAGTGAGTGGAGGAAGGATGTTGATCCAAATTGCTTTGAGTAATGTGTAAAGCAAGAAGAGCATTGAGCTCATGAGCTTCTTTGAGCTCTTCAACGAACTTTCTATGTTCGGAGGAAGGTGATGATGGTGGAGTTGGATTGTGATTGGGGATTGAGGTTTGGTCATGGAACATGGGATCCATGTTTGGATGAGTGTGATGGTTGTTGTTTTGAGATTGAGTATGATCCTCAAAAGGGTCATTTGGTAGAGGTGAGTGAGGTGAATGTGGGATTTTATTAGTGAGAGTGATTGTAAGGTTGTCTTGTTGATGCAAAAGGGTGGTTTCATTTGGGTAAGTTGGAGGATTAGATGTTGGTTGGTTAAGGACAACATCATTTATTGAAGTGGATTTTTGACATGTATCAAGCTTTCTTCTCCATACGGGTTTGACGGAGATCTTTGCAACTCTTGAAGGCTTGGATCTTGGGTGATTAGGAGGGGACATGATGGTGTGAGTAATGATTTGTGATGATCAGAGGTATTTATAATGTGATGATTTTGTGTTTATGGAAGGATAATATTTGTTGGATTGGCTAGAAAAAATGTGTTTAAGTATTTTGGGAAGGGAGGAATCAAAGTAGGGTGAAATGACTAAAAAGCAGAAAGCAAACAGGGAGCCTCGACCTACAGATGGCCGGCCCCCTTAATTGGTGGCCGGTCCCCTTAATTTTAAGGGGGCCGCCCCTTTGATTTAAGGGGGCCGCCCAGGCCTTGGTTCACAGGTTGCCTGAAACAGGTTTTTGGTAAAGTTTTTCCAGAAAGATGTTTATTTTGGGGTTTGGTTTTGGGCAAGTCCAACTCTTTAGGCAACTAGGCAAGTATTTTCTTAGTGGAATATTCATGAAAAGCATATATGTAGGCAAATTATCATATAATCATAATTAAGCATGCATGCAAAGCCTAAAGCAAATAAGCAATTAATTTTACCTAAAGCAACTAACTTAGTGTGAAGGCAACTATTAGTGGGAAACTAGTGATGGAACAAATGTGACAATGAAGTTCTTGATTTTGTTCTAGTGTGTGCCTATATGAAACAAATGTGGAGTAAAGATTGTTTCGACTCCTATGAAAAACAAATTATCCTAAGAAACAATCTTTAGTCTCCTTGAATTGACTTTGCTCACTTATAAGTGTCATATATAAGTATATATTAGATTATATACATATAGATAACGAGAGTGATACTATTATGCATGATTTTAGAGAAAAACGTTTTTATCATTATTCAACAATGAGTTTTCCTAAACGTGAGAATGATTTTGAAATGAACTGAGGTTTTCCTTGAAAGTATAATTATGCAAACAAAATATCTCAATTCCTGATTTTGTGCAAAACAAAATCCTAGACTCAGATTTGAGAAGAAAGAATTTTAAGAAAACTTAAAGCTCAGATGGCCGGGCCCCTTAAAGTGAGGCCGGTCCCCTTAATTTTAAGGGGGCCGCCTTTATAGGTTTAAGGGGTCCGCCCATCTGACACAAAAAAATTCCAAAACCTTGAAATTTCAGAAAGTTTTGATTATTTAAGAAGATTCAATCAATTTGTTCCATCATTCCTAATCCTAAACGCAAGTGGTTAAATGATTCATGCTTAAGGGGCTTAGTAAATATGTCGGAAATGTTATCTTCCGAAGCTACCTTTTCTATTGCTATGTTTCCTTTTTGCACGTTATCTCTAAGGAAGTGATGGCGTATTTCTTTATGTTTAGTCCTGGAGTGTTGAACGGGATTCTTACTTAAATCTATAGCTCCTTTGTTATCGCACATAATAGGAACATTTTCTAACCTAATGCCATAGTCTACGAGAGCTTGTTTCATCCATAGTGCTTGTTGACATGCCTTTCCGGCGCTTACGTATTCGGCTTCGATGGTAGAAATAGCAAGAGCGGTTTGCTTCTTCGAAAACCAAGATGTTAGACAACATCCAATAAACGTGCAAATACCGCTAGTGCTCTTTCTATCTACGTAGTCTCCCGCATGATCCGAATCCGCATAGACAATGGTTTCTAAGTCGGATCCCTTAGGATACCATAATCCTAAGTGTATAGTGCCTTTAATGTATCGGAAGATACGCTTAACCGCTTCTAGGTGAGAGGTTTTGGGATCTTCTTGAAAGCGGGTACAAAGGCAAACACTAAACATGATATCGGGTCTACTTGCCGTTAAGTATAGTAAACTACCTATCATTCCTCTATACTTAGTGTTATCTACGGACTCACCCTCTTCATCTCTTGTGAGTTTAATTTCCGTGGACATGGGTGTCTTAAGTAACTTAGAGTCTTCTAGTCCAAATTTCTTAAGCATTTCCTTAATATACTTAGATTGATTAAAAAATATTCCGTCTTCTAATTGTTTTATTTGTAATCCTAGGAAGAAGTTTAGTTCACCCATCATACTCATCTCAAACTCATCATGCATGATTTTGGCAAATTCATCACACATTTCTTGACAATTTGATCCAAATATAATGTCATCGACATATATTTGAACAATGATGATATTTGGGTCACTTCTTTTAGTGAAGAGAGTGTTGTCTACCATTCCCATGGAGTAATTATGTTTAACCAAGAAAGCTTTTAGTCTATTATACCAAGCCTTTGGAGCTTGTTTAAGACCATATAAAGCTTTCTTTAGTTTGTAAACATAATCAGGTTTTGCGAAGTCAATAAATCCTGGATGTTGTGCCACATATACCTCCTCATTGATAAAACCGTTGAGGAATGCACTCTTCACATCCATTTGGTATAACTTAAAGTCTAGGGCGCAGGCGTAAGCTAAGAGTATTCTAATGGATTCTAATCTCGCTACAGGGGCATAGGTTTCGTCATAATCAATTCCCTTGTGTTGATTATAACATTGGGCGACTAACCTAGCTTTATTCCTAATTACTATTCCATTTTCGTCTAATTTATTCCTAAATACCCATTTGGTTCCCATTATAGTAACATTCCTAGGATTTGAGACTAATTCCCAAACATCATTTGCTTTAAATTGATTTAATTCTTCTTGCATAGCCATAATCCAACTTTCATCCTTTAAGGCTTCATTTATATTCTTAGGCTCTATTGTTGACACAACAAAAGAAGTTATTTTTATCTTGAGCTTGTGATCTAAGTGTTCTTTGATTTAAGTTGCCTATGATGTTGTCTAGTGGGTGTGACTTGGATGCCTTAATGTTTACAACCTCATTTTCTTCTAATGTTTCTATTTCGTTATCATTTGCTAAAGGCTTATTTTTACTAACCTCAATAGCTTCTTCCTCAATCACATCATCATCTTCTAAGGGTAAGGTTTTAGGTGGTGGAGGAGTCTCATCAAAGGTTACATTTAAGGATTCTTCTACTTTCATAGTATGTTTATTTAAGACTATGTATGCTTTACTATTTTGTGAATATCCTAGAAAAATTCCTTCATATGACTTAGGATCAAACTTAGTGAGATAATCTTTTGTATTAAGAATAAAGCATTTACTTACGAATACCCTAAAGTATCCTATATTTGGTTTTCTACCTCTTAATAACTCATAAGGAGTTTTTCCTAATATTCGTCTAATGGACACCCTATTAAGTATATATGTCGAGGTATCTACCGCGTGGCACCAAAACTTTTGTGGGATAGATTGCTCATTTAACATAGTTCTACTCATTTCTTGTAAAGACCTATTTTTCCTTTCAACTACCCCATTTGATTGAGGAGTACGTGGAGCGGAAAAGTTGTGAGATATTCAATTTAAATCACAATATTCTCATAATTGTACTTCGTTATCAAATTCTCAACCATGATCCGTCCTAATTGAAACTATAGAGCATCCTAACTTATTTTGTATCATTTTACTACATGTCTTAAATTTCTCAAAGGCTTCAGTTTTATAACTTAAGAACCTAGTCCAAGTGTATCGTGAATAGTCATCTATTATAACCAAGGTGTAGCGATTGCCACCGTAGCTCCGCACCGCGGATGGACCGAAGAGATCCATGTGAAATAGTTCTAAGCATCTAGTAGTTGATACTATATTTTTAGCTTTGTGACTAGCATGTGCTTGTTTTCCTACTCTACAAGCGTCACAAAAATGTTGATTATATCTTAGACTAGGAAAGTTTCTAACTAGTTCCTTAGACACCAAAGATTGTATTTGTTGCATGTTTGCATGACCTAATCGTCTATGCCATAAGGTGGAGTTTTCATCTAAAGTTGCTAAGCATATCCTATCTTCCGATTTGTCTCCTAGTTTCATAACGTATACGCCTCCTTTCCTAATTCCTCTACCTATGACTTTATCATCCTTAATAATTACACTATTCTTATCGGTAAAGGTAACCCTACACTTATTATCACATATTTGACCTATACTAAGCAAGTTATATGTTAAATTAGCCCAGGCCTTGGTTCACAGGTTGCCTGAAACAGGTTTTTGGTAAAGTTTTTCCAGAAAGATGTTTGTTTTGGGGTTTGGTTTTGGGCAAGTCCAACTCTTTAGGCAACTAGGCAAGTATTTTCTTAGTGGAATATTCATGAAAAACATATATGTAGGCAAATTATCATATAATCATAATTAAGCATGCATGCAAAGCCTAAAGCAAATAAGCAATTAATTTTACCTAAAGCAACTAACTTAGTGTGAAGGCAACTATTAGTGGGAAACTAGTGATGGAACAAATGTGACAATGAAGTTCTTGATTTTGTTCTAGTGTGTGCCTATATGAAACAAATGTGGAGTAAATATTGTTTCGACTCCTATGAAAAACAAATTATCCTAAGAAACAATCTTTAGTCTCCTTGAATTGACTTTGCTCACTTCTAAGTGTCATATATAAGTATATATTAGATTATATACATATAGATAACGAGAGTGATACTATTATGCATGATTTTGGAGAAAAACGTTTTTATCATTATTCAACAATGAGTTTTCCTAAACGTGAGAATGATTTTGAAATGAATTGAGGTTTTCCTTGAAAGTATAATTATGCAAACAAAATATCTCAATTCCTGATTTTGTGCAAAACAAAATCCTAGACTCAGATTTGAGAAGCAAGAATTTTAAGAAAACTTAAAGCTCAGATGGCCGGCCCCCTTAAAGTGAGGCCGGTCCCCTTAATTTTAAGGGGGCCGCCTTTATGGGTTTAAGGGGTCCGCCCATCTGACACAAAAAAATTCCAAAACCTTGAAATTTCAGAAAGTTTTGATTATTTAAGAAGATTCATTCAATTTGTTCCATCATTCCTAATCCTAAACGCAAGTGGTTAAATGATTCATGCTTAAGGGGCTTAGTAAATATGTCGGAAATGTTATCTTCCGAAGCTACCTTTTCTATTGTTATGTTTCCTTTTTGCACGTTATCTCTAAGGAAGTGATGGCGTATTTCTATATGTTTAGTCCTGGAGTGTTGAACGGGATTCTTACTTAAATCTATAGCTCCTTTGTTATCGCACATAATAGGAACATTTTCTAACCTAATGCCATAGTCTACGAGAGCTTGTTTCATCCATAGTGCTTGTTGACATGCCTTTCCGGCGCTTACGTATTCAGCTTCGGTGGTAGAAATAGCAAGAGCGGTTTGCTTCTTCGAAAACCAAGATGTTAGACAACATCCAATAAACGTGCAAATACCGCTAGTGCTCTTTCTATCTACGTAGTCTCCCGCATGATCCGAATCCGCATAGACAATGGTTTCTAAGTCGGATCCCTTAGGATACCATAATCCTAAGTGTATAGTGCCTTTAATGTATCGGAAGATACGCTTAACCGCTTCTAGGTGAGAGGTTTTGGGATCTTCTTGAAAGCGGGTACAAAGGCAAACACTAAACATGATATCGGGTCTACTTGCTGTTAAGTATAGTAAACTACCTATCATTCCTCTATACTTAGTGTTATCTACGGACTCACCCTCTTCATCTCTTGTGAGTTTAATTTCCGTGGACATGGGTGTCTTAAGTGGCTTAGAGTCTTCTAGTCCAAATTTCTTAAGCATTTCCTTAATATACTTAGATTGATTAAAAAATATTCCGTCTTCTAATTGTTTTATTTGTAATCCTAGGAAGAAGTTTAGTTCACCCATCATACTCATCTCAAACTCATCATGCATGATTTTGGCAAATTCATCACACATTTCTTGACAAGTTGATCCAAATATAATGTCATCGACATATATTTGAACAATGATGATATTTGGGTCACTTCTTTTAGTGAAGAGAGTGTTGTCTACCATTCCCATGGAGTAATTATGTTTAACCAAGAAAGATTTTAGTCTATTATACCAAGCCTTTGGTGCTTGTTTAAGACCATATAAAGCTTTCTTTAGTTTGTAAACATAATCAGGTTTTGCGAAGTCAATGAATCCTGGAGGTTGTGCCACATATACCTCCTCATTGATAAAACCGTTGAGGAATGCACTCTTCACATCCATTTGGTATAACTTAAAGTCTAGGGCGCAGGCGTAAGCTAAGAGTATTCTAATGGATTCTAATCTCGCTACAGGGGCATAGGTTTCGTCATAATCAATTCCCTTTTGTTGATTATAACATTGGGTGACTAACCTAGCTTTATTCCTAGTTACTATTCCATTTTCGTCTAATTTATTCCTAAATACCCATTTGGTTCCCATTATAGTAACATTCCTAGGATTTGAGACTAATTCCCAAACATCATTTGCTTTGAATTGATTTAATTCTTCTTGCATAGACATAATCCAACTTTCATCCTTTAAGGCTTCATTTATATTCTTAGGCTCTATTGTTGACACAACAAAAGAAGTTATTTTTATCTTGAGCTTGTGATCTAAGTGTTCTTTGATTTAAGTTGCCTATGATGTTGTCTAGTGGGTGTGACTTGGATGCCTTAATGTTTACAACCTCATTTTCTTCTAATGTTTCTATTTCGTTATCATTTGCTAAAGGCTTATTTTTACTAACCTCAATAGCTTCTTCCTCAATCACATGCCATCTTCTAAGGGTAAGGTTTTAGGTGGTGGAGGAGTCTCATCAAAGGTTACATTTAAGGATTCTTCTACTTTCATAGTATGTTTATTTAAGACTATGTATGCTTTACTATTTTGTGAATATCCTAGAAAAATTCCTTCGTATGACTTAGGATCAAACTTAGTGAGATAATCTTTTGTATTAAGAATAAAGCATTTACTTACGAATACCCTAAAGTATCCTATATTTGGTTTTTTACCTCTTAATAACTCATAAGGAGTTTTTCCTAATATTCGTCTAATGGACACCCTATTAAGTATATATGTCGAGGTATCTACCGCGTGGCACCAAAACTTTTGTGGGATAGATTGCTCATTTAACATAGTTCTACTCATTTCTTGTAAAGACCTATTTTTCCTTTCAACTACCCCATTTGATTGAGGAGTACGTGGAGCGGAAAAGTTGTGAGATATTCAATTTAAATCACAATATTCTCATAATTGTACTTCGTTATCAAATTCTCAACCATGATCCGTCCTAATTGAAACTATAGAGCATCCTAACTTATTTTGTATCATTTTACTAAATGTCTTAAATTTCTCAAAGGCTTCAGTTTTATCACTTAAGAACCTAGTCCACGTGTATCGTGAATAGTCATCTACTATAACCAAGGTGTAGCGATTGCCACCGTAGCTCCGCACCGCGGATGGACCGAAGAGATCCATGTGAAATAGTTCTAAGCATCTAGTAGTTGATACTATATTTTTAGCTTTGTGAGTAGCATGTGCTTGTTTTCCTACTCTACAAGCGTTACAAAAATGTTGATTATATCTTAGACTAGGAAAGTTTCTAACTAGTTCCTTAGACACCAAAGATTGTATTTGTTGCATGTTTGCATGACCTAATCGCCTATGCCATAAGGTGGAGTTTTCATCTAAAGTTGCTAAGCATATCCTATCTTCCGATTTGTCTCCTAGTTTCATAACGTATACGCCTCCTTTCCTAATTCCTCTACCTATGACTTTATCATCCTTAATAATTACACTATTCTTATCGGTAAAGGTAACCCTACACTTATTATCACATATTTGACCTATACTAAGCAAGTTATATGTTAAATTATCTACATGTTCAACATTTTCAATAGTTAGAGAGTCTGGAGAGATCGTACCTTTGCCTATAATTTTTCCACGACGATCACTACCAAAAATAACGTTACCTCCGTTGTATGCTTTGTATGTAGAAAACAACTAGCGATTCCCCGTCATGTGTCTTGAGCATCCGCTATCCTTTACCCACTCATCGGGCTCCAAATCAATTCCTAGACATATTTCATTAGATGCTTGAGCGACGAAACATTCTTGCTTAGTCTTTTTGTCTTCATCATCAAATCTTTTCCTTCGGATTGTTCTCCTTTTATCTTGTGCTCTTTATCGCTTTTTAATAAATCTTTTGAATTCTTTAACAACCTTTGCATATTCTTCGTCTTCACTTTCGGAACTAGAATCGTCATCATCACTTAGTTCCTTCTTGGTCGTCATCTCTATGCAATCTTCTTGTTCACTCTTATCATGAGTCATGTGGTTTTCGGCATCATTACCTTCACACAAAAGATTTGAACTAGTAGCACTTGTACTCATTTCAACTAAATATTTGTCTACTATACTTTCATTTGCTACTATTTTATGTTCAAGATTTTCTTTGGCTTGACATTCTTCTTGATGAAATTTTAAAAGACTTTTCCAAATTTCGTTTGCCTTTTGACAAGAAAATATTCTTTCATACTCAACTCTTGGTAGAGCTTTGTATATAATCATTTTTGCCAAGTTATTTTGTTCTTCAAAAATAGTTTTAATTGGTTGAAAATCACCAATTGAAATGACATGCCAAAGATCATAGTCTATTGATTTCACATAACTTTCGAGTCGATTTTTCCATTCAAGAAAACTTATATTTTCAAGAAATGGTGGTTTGAAAATAATTTTCCCTTCTAAATATTTTTCCGATTTCATAGATCGATTTCAAGTTTTAAAATACAATATATTTTAAAAATCTTGTTTGACGTGGCTCTTGATACCAATTGTGGAAAACTAGAATGGGGGGTTGAATAGTTTTACGCCTTTTCAATTTATAAAAACTTTTGTTTCGAAAATTTCGATTCTAACTTTATGTGATATCAACTTGCTTGTACAATTATAAACAAGTATATCTACAAGAGTATATAATGACAAGTACGTAAGTAAGTAAATAAAAAGATAGAGATTGAAAGATAGCACCGCGAGACAAAAGGATTTATAGTGGTTCGGCTACGAATCTCCTCTTCGTCCTACTCCACTCCCCGAGCACCTAACTCGAGAGTTTTCTTCACTATGTCAACAAGCTCACTTATGGCGGAGAAGCCTTACACACCTTTGCTTACACCGTTTAACGACACCAAGCAAAATGTCGAGTCCTAATAATAGCTAGAACCAATCTCACAACTCTTCACGACTTATCACAACTTCTACACAACTTATGCACACCACAACTACTACACAACTTCACTAATCCTACTTCACAACACTACTTATTCTTCACTACTTCTCTTCACAACTATCACTACTAAATCTCCTAATTATAACCACACTACACCTTTATAAACAATATATACAACTACTAACAATATCTACAATACTTCTTAAACTTGAGGTTGAAGGAGTATTCTTCTCTTGCACTTTGAATGATGAGGAATTGTATCACTTGAAACAAAGACTTATAATCTTATGATCAAAGGATTTAGAAGGATGTTTAGAAAGGATTTTAACTGAAAATATTCGTGCAAAAGGTGAGGAAAAATACCAGGTTTGAGCAGGTATTTATAGGCAAAAGTTTCTGACAACAGGAGCGTGCTGGCCCCCTTAATTGGTGGCCGGCCCCCTTAAAATTAAGGGGGCCGCCCTCCTGTAACGGCCTGAAACTTTGTCTTTTACTGGGGAAAGTTTATTTGGTGAAAAACTAACTGATTTTGGTTAAAAATTTGAATTCATATATTTGTTATGAATTAAACATTTTCCTTTATTACCAAAAATGTTTTTCAAAGATATATAAGATGTGTATATAATTTTATAAACTTTGTAATGTTTAAATAAAAAATCTCTTTGATCATAAAATGTATTAGACATATGTTTATTCATACCTTAAGTGATATGGTTGGATAATATGATATTTGTAACTAAATACTTGTTTACGTAGTAATCTTGTATTTAATGTTTTTACATTTTGTGATCGTCAAAACATAAAGATATCGAAAAATATAAATAACGTTTTTATGCATTATTTATATAACACATACTTTCATATTGCGACAGTTGCGACCATTGCTAGCATTACTCAAATGCGGAAAATTGCGGTTTAACGCGAGCGCATTCTGGGAAGGTATCGCATTAGGTACCATGATGCGAAATCCTAAATGCAATGCAATGATGCGCGCAATTTACGCAATGATACGCGCATTTTTAAGCCAAGATAGCATCCACTACCATTGAAACTAGGAATGCGAATAAGTCTAGCAAACCTAAGCGAAGTAGACCTAGAAAGAGTAGGAACACCACATGGAATGAAAAACACACTATACCTGGACTTAAGTGGACACCTAAACAAGTTTCTATAAATGTGAGCTCGAGTGTTACGAAAAGTGTAGATAATACACCTTATACTTCTAACCACTCACAACCTATTAAATCATGGGGATCTACATTTTCCAATTATCCATAGTTCTCTACTACTTTCTTTGCAGGTCATTTAGATATGCCTCTGGTACGTCGACTCAGGCTGCTCTAGACGTATGACCAGAAATCTCAAACTTATTGTTAACTTCGTTGAAAAGTTTTTGGGCACCCTTCGGTTTGGGAACAATGATTTTGCACCTATTCTTGGTTACAGAGATTTGGAACATGGGAATTTTACAATCACACGGGTTTACTATGTTGAAGGACTTGGTCACAATCTCTTATCTAATGGACAATTTTGTGATGCTGACTTAAAAGTTTCATTTCGAAGGGATACTTATTTTATCGAGAACTTAGAAGGAGTTGATCTACTGAAGGGTTCTTGAAAAACAAAATTTTATACAATTCCCTTTCCGATATTGCCTTTTCATCACCCATATGCTTAATGTCTATGGCATCATCACACATGCCTAGTTATGGTATCGTCATCTTTCTCACCTTAATTTCGATACCATTAACCGACTTGCTAGGAAGAACATTGTTACCGGTCTACAAAAGTTGAAATATGAAAAGGACCAACTTTGTTCATCTTGCGAACTATGCAAAATTAGAAAAGCCACCTTTAAGTCCAAACCTGAACGTAGTTCTGAGGCGAAATTAAATTTGTTGCGTATGGACTTACGCGGACCCATGAGGGTAGAAAGTATTAATGGAAAGAGTATATTTTGGTGATGGTCAATGACTCCTCAAGGTAAACTTGGACTCATTTTCTTTGATCTAAGGATAAAGCTCCATAAGTCATCATCAAGTTTTCTGAAGAGGATTCAAGTAAATCTACAAGCTCCTGTTAGGATTGTGCGTACAGACAACGGTACAGAGTTCACTAACAAAATGTTGAAGGCTTATTTTGAAGATGTGGGCATTACTCATCAGACTTCAGTCACTCGAACACCTTAATAGAATGGAGTTGTGGAAAGGATAAACAGAACGTTAGTTGAAGCTGCAAGGACAATGTTGTCATTTCAAAACTTCCAATGTACCTCTGGGCCGAAGCTGTTGCAACTGCTTGTTTTACTCAAAACAGTTCATTAATACACATCCGTTTTAACAAAACACCATATCACTTGCTTCATAGTAGGAATTAAATACTTTTGAATATTTGGTTGTTTGTGCTATATCAACAACGACAGAAGATCTGGCTAAAATGAATGAAAAGGTGATATATGTATCTTTGTGGGCTATTCTATTACTTCAAAAGATTACCGTGTCTACAACAATGGAGCATAGAAACTAATGGAAACCATTCATGTCAACTTTGATGAGCTTACAACTATGGCTTTTGAACAACTCAGATCAGAGCCCGGGCTTAACGTAAAGACTTCTGAACAAAGCAGTTCAGGACTCGTACAAACAAGTGTTCTGTCAGCAACACGACTCCTCTCCCTTCTGAAGAAGATTTGACAAATTTGTTTGAAATGATGTATGATCAATTCTACGGAAGTAAGCCTGAAGATGTGTCAAACAATTCCACTACTACTGTTATTGCTCATCCACCGTCACATGATGCATCTTCATCAGATTCAGCTACTTTGCCTACTACAAATGAAACTTATGCACCTAAACCAGCAGAATCGTCTACACCTGAAACAACAACACCCAATCCAACTAATAATGTTGACACACAAGAACTACAAGTATAATACCCTGAAACCGGGCTTAAACAACTTATTACAAGAATGCCATTAGAATAGTTGACTATGACTTTTATAAGGTTTAAGGACTTACAGGATTGGTTGGTCAAACTATAAGTATTAAATGTTATATAAATGGTTATATAAAGTATGATAATCATAAGGAAAGTAGACTTAAGGGACTAAAGTTGTTGAGTACTAAATGTTTCAAAAAGTTACATGTGGCTGAAATAGAAGCAAATGGACTTAAGGGGTTAAAAGTGTCAAGTTGGGAAATGACTTTGGTTTGAAGAAAGCTAGTACTAGAAATGTCCAGGCTTTTAGATAATCCAGGATTATCTAAAGGAGTGTGTGTGTGTGTGTGTGTGTGTGTGTGTGTGTGTGTGTGTGTGTGTAAATGTAAGGTTTAGAGAGAAAGGAGGGAATCAAGGTACTCATTAAAAGACCAATTTGATGAAGGATTAGTGCTCCAATAAAGAGATAAGCTTGTATTGATCATTCCTACAAGTAAGTGGTCTTTAATCTTAGTTGCATTGATGAGATTAGAAGTTAGGGTTTATATACCCAAATTGGGGAAAGTGGGTAAATGGTGTTATTAAGCTAATTAAATGGTTTATATAGATTATGGGTATTTGATTAAAGTTAATGATTTTATAGATTAATTATCATATAATCAACATATGATTATATGACGAATTTAAGAATTAAAGAAGTGAACTAATGGTTGTATAAACCATTGTTATGGTGGTTTTATTTTATGTTGATATTTATAATGATTATGGTTTAGGATGTGGAAGGATTGATGATGATGGTTGTGATAAGGATGATGAATGATGGTATATGATAATAATGATGATGATGTTCTTGTTAGACCTAGCTTGGAATCAAGGTAAGTAACTTTGGACATTATGTGTTTAATATGGATGTATTCATATTGTGTGACTATGAATGAAGGTGTTAGGAATTGAAGTCTTTGGATTAAAAAGTATGGTATTATAGTAGACTTGGTTAGTAGAGTGACTCGAGTGTTAGATAGTGTTTATGGATTTGCAAAGGTATGTGTTTATGTTGCTATGTGCTCAATGTCGTTATTTATGTGGTTGTAGTATATGTTAATTGCTATGGCGTTGGATTAGAGATTAAAAGGTAGAAAGTGTTGGATTAATGTGAAGTGTTCATATTGCATGTATGAATATTGATGTATTAATCATGTGCTAACCGGTTACTTACTATGCGTTTCGCTTACATGTTATAGTTGCGATGTTCTTTTGTAGGTATTTGTAATGAAGGTTAAGTACTTGGAAAGGACCTAAAATTGGAAGCTTGTTATGAAGTATTGGACTATGTGTTGGAGCTTAGTATATAGATACCGAGCTCAAACAAAGTTGGACCCCAAAGTCTCGTAGAATGGTTGTAATGTTATTTTGAAGTGTCAAAGTATTTTGTTATTGTCGAAGTTAAAGTATGTAAAAGTCATTTGCTATATTATGTCTTATAGTGTATTGAAAATGGGTCAAAACGGGTGTTTGGCATAACCCCGTAAATATGTGTTCGTTGGTTGTTTAGAACACAAATATTTGTGGAAATGGTGTATTATGTTATGTTAAAGATTTCTGGAAAGCTCCGTTAAGTTTCGTATCTTTGAAGTCGATTTTTCAGAAATTAGAGTAAGTTGCTAAAAGTTATGTTTTTGGTAAAATCTGAAAATGGGAGCATAAGGCCTTCCGCGTCTGAGCATAAGGCCTTCTGCAATTAAAAGTGGTTTCTGAGTTACAGGTCATACGCCCTATTGGGCTGGGCATAAGGCCTTCTGCCTAAAAATGCATTTTCACAGTTTCTGAGTACAGACCATACGCCCTTCTGGACCTTGGGTGTAAGGGCGTATGGTACACAGGTAGTCTTAGCAGATTTTAGTCGATTTTACAAAAATCATTTCTTTTAATCCGTAAGTCGTTAGAGGTCGAGCCACCCGTCGTTTCAAAGGTAATTGAGTCTAGTTTCATCTAAAAGTAGTTCCAAGGTCAGAAACTTTATAGATTTTATTCGATGGTCAAAAAAGTAACAAAGTATCCGCTAAAGTGAAGTCGTTTCCGCGTGAAAGTTTCAAAAATTGAATATTTATGACGTGTCGTTTGATAACGTCAAATTTACCCATGATTTAAGTGTTAATTTCCCTCTTAATTGCTCATCTTTTCTATTCATATGTAGGATATATACTCTTATTTGTTTATATTCTGGTTTCAGGGCAAATATGAGTAAAAGAATGAAGAAACGCGGAAATGGAAGGACTTAAGAGTAAATACATGAAAAATGTGGATTCTGCACTAACTACGGCGTAGAGGTTCATCCACCTACGCCGTAGCAAAGATTATGAAGACTACGGTGTAGCTCACTCCATGACTACGGCGTTGAGATTTACTAAAGGGCACTACGGAGTAGCAACTCTCCACCTACGGCGCAGACCCTAATTTGAGGCAGTAAAGAACTCACGAGGCCAAAGAAGAAGTTACGGCGTAGTTACCCTAACAACTACGCCGTAGAAGCATCCAATGAAGGAACTACGCCCGTAGCACTTGATCAAGCTACGGCGTAGTCAAGATTTACAAAGGCTACGGCGTAGCAACTCAATCAGCTACGCCGTAGCAAAGTCGGGCCTATAAATACCAGCCCTAATTCCGAGTTCATTCATTCAGTTTTCACCACACAGAAGTGGGGAGAAACTCATGGAGCAGGAGGAACGAAGTTCTAGCCACATAGAAGTAATTTCCAAGGGAGGATTCACACACCAATCATAAGTTTATCAATTCCTTTGTCTTGTATTCGATTCATGTTTAGATTTGTATTAACTCAACATTGTTTTACTGCAATTATAAATATGAGTGGCTAAACACCTCTTGGTGTTAGCCTAGTTATGAAATTGTTATTGTTATGATTTAGTTTTCTACGCATCTATTGTCTATTGTTTGTTACTTTCATGGCGTGTCTTAGGACACTCTAGTTCCGGTAGTGTTGAGCATTGGTAGTTCCTTGGAGGCTTGGGGAATTAACCCTAGGAACCAAGCCGATAGGATGTGACTTGGTGATAGCAATATCACCATACATATGGGAATTAACCCTAGAACCTCCTACCAATGCGATACGCTTAAAGGAGTTAGAGGGGGTGTAAGATCTGACCATGCCGTATCTCGCTAGACTTGTCCATGTTAGTAGAGGTACTTAATGACTATTACACCTTTGTAGGTTCACGCCGCCCGATAAACCCTCGGCTTTACAATAGTCGGGGATATGACAAGGTGCAAGATAGATTTAGGTGATTTAACCCTCTGATCCTGAATGAATGTAACCCCCAGATGATATGATAGGATGCACTTATAGAAAACTAATCATAATAATAACAAGAGTAGTAATTAGGTTAGCACTATCTCTCTTTATTGATTTCCTTCCGTTTACTTATTTGCTTTGTCATTTACATTTCTTAGTTAATTAATCTTTCCAATCATAAAACCCCTTTTACACGTGACACTAAACTTAGATAGACTCCAAACGCATAGCTCTTGGGACGACCTCGGCTTTACCAACTAGCTATACCTCACATGACCGGGTACACTGCCTGATAGTGCATTAGGTAGACCTTAGGTAAACGAGTAACTTTATAAATATTAAAACCTGGTCGGTAAAACCTGCATCATCGTTCACACGGTGTTACAACAAAGAAATGTTGTTGTTATGTTTGTTGATGGAGGATTCATTAATCCATTTGCCACTCCATCAACGGAATCATGAGCACGATATGTTGATCCATCAAACATGCACACGTTCTATCAACGTTATCCTTTTAAATACCAATGGTTCAAACCTTACTCACTGGAACAAGTGCTCGAAGATCCTTCGAAACCAGTAATGATGAGAAAGAAGCTTGGCACAGACGCTGAAATGTGTGGTTATGCACTCACAATGAGTACTAAAGAACCAACAACTGTGAAACAAGCAACGAATGGTGATATTTGGATTCAAGCCATACAAGAAGAAATTCATCAATTTGAAAGACTTGATGTCTGGGAATTAGCTTTCAGACCTGAAGATAAAACTATCATCGGTCTCAAGTGGATATTCAAGGACTAATTAGATGAAGAACAGACTGTCATCAGGAATCAAGCTCATCTGGTTGCTAAAGGATATCGTCAGGAAGAAGGAATTATCTTCAAAGAATTATTCGCGCCAGTAGCTAAAATTGAAGTGATGAGATTGTTTATGGCATACGTTGCACATAAGTCTTTTACGGTCTGTCAAATGAACTAAATTAATATTTAAATATTGTGTAATCGTTAAACTTTTTTCATTTTTTGTTTCTGACTCGTGAACGTTTTTTTTCGCAATGACTACAAATTGAACATATAAGTTTTGTATCAAAGGTCAAATCAGAATCACGATTTCGCAAGTATAATTATTTGTCACTATATGTCATCGTTTTGCGCAGTTATTAGTTTAGTTATACAATATGCATGTATAGCTGTAGTAATTGATATTTAAGTTTGCAGTGTTTTAGTAAAGGGAGGAATAATTTTAGATATAATAACTTCATTTAAAATGATAAGATTATTTTTAATTACACTAGCAAGGGGAAAACATGGAATCTTCTAGTTTCCATTAACATTATCTCTTACATAGGATGCCACCAAATGTATTTCCCAATACATGTTTACACATATGAAAACAGACAAATGGATTGAAGAGAAACATAGTCCATAATATTTGGAGCACTAGACCGACAAGCTATGCAACATAACAGTAAGGTACAAATCAGTCGGTATAAGATTGATTTTAGTTTGAGGTTGGTTATATGACCCTCCCTAGTTTTTTATTCCGACCCCCTCTATTATTATTATTTTACTTTTTTTTATTTTTTTTTTATAATTTTGTTTATGTCAAAAAACTATAAACCTGGAAGTGCGGAACAGAAAATATAAAGTTTAATATGAAACGTTTAAAACTGTCAGAAATACGGAACAAAAACTGGAAAAAAAAATTGTGCTGGATTGTAAATAATGGGGGACAAAGGGGGGATAAGGAGACAAAAAGGACACCCTACCTCCATAGAGAGGGTTCTTATAACATCACCCTTAGGGAGGTGGGAGTGGGTGCCTGAAGGCACGTGAGGGATCCCTTCATCCACGGGAACACCGCCGCTGGGGGTAGCTTCATGCGCGGGATCCATCCCTTGCCAGAAAGTTTCACGCACGGGATTCCTTTTTTCTTTTTTGAACGTTGCATGTTTGTTGACCGTTGGAGCCTTTCAACGGCTCTTTTTTGTGGGAGAAAGAGTATATATTGCACACATTTTAGATTGAAGTGTACACATAGGAAGAGGAAAAAAATAAAAAATAAAAAATAAAAACGGTGTTTGACGAAGCAGCCTTAGCCGAGATATGAAATGAGGAAACACATTTTCGTCTCCTATTTGATCTTATGAGCATATTCACGCTCAACAATTACCATACCTCGAGGTGGACGATGAAGTTTAGTTTTTTAGAATTTTTAGTATTATGTAATGTTATTTTATGTTTTTTAGAAAAATTATGTAAAGGTTTTATTTAAGTTTTAATGTAATTTTAGGTTTTTTAATAATTTTAATGGAATTTAAAAAAGAAAAAAGAAAAAAAAAAGATGTGAGTGAAGGGTGAGTGAAGTGATGCCTCTAAAAAAATGAGTGAATGAAGGAAAAAGTGGGTGAATGATTTAGCAGAAGGGGATTGGTTGGGAGTGAGTGATGGGAGAGAGAGTGCCTCAACCACTCCCTCCCCCTAATGAAATAGTCTTACTAAATAGAACTATGAATTTGCTAAAAAAAATAGAACTATGAATAAGTTTATTTCATTTATATTTTGACAGGTGTTAAATATTCATTTTCAGCTTGTATTCATCAATCAATTTTTCAAAATTCATCAATCACGTTTGTAAGTCTATTTTTATGTTCATCATTTAAGTCTACAAATCATTTTTCTTTTACTAATTCTATCTAAAATACGACCCTTTATCAATTTGTCTAATATGATGCACTTTGTCCAATATGATGCGCTATAAATGAAGCTTGTCCACCATTTTATATTTAACCTCACCACATATTTACACATATACATTATTATCCAAACAAATTAATTATGATGCTTTAAAGGTGATGCTTGCGCACCAAACATTTATGAGGCTTTAATGCCTTTGACCAAATTCAACAACCTCCGGAAGTTATCATTTAATGTTTGGTGCGCAAAATGCTCCCAGAGCGCACAGAGTATACGTGGCAACAGCCAATCGTTTCAAAATTAAATATGGTGTTCTATGATCCACCGTCTGTTTTTGAATTTTGTTTCTTGCTCATTTAATGTTTGGTGTGCGAATTTTAGTTTGAGCAAACCAAAAGTCACGAAACTGAAAATATAATTGAAAAATACTGCCATTTATGAAATTACACTAGTAAATACGACTTTATATGAAATTTTCACTTATAAATACTGGGGTTTAGCATTTGCATTCACAATATTAATGTAAAATTGAGCTTGCATGCACAAATATCCTAGACTTTTTACAAAGTATTTATGTTTTTATAACTTGAAAGTATCTACATATGTAATATAAAATCTATAAATTCATTTACATATGAGACATGAGTGACTTAAATCGAATCCAGTGAACATGGGTTTTTATTTTTTGTTTAAATCCCACCAAATTATAAGTGAGCTTGGAGCTAGATGAGCAACAATCATTGGATGGGCTTACTTTTCTTTTCTTTTCTTAAAAAAAAAAAAAAAAAAAAAAAAAAAAAAAAAAAAAACTCATTCCTAAGACCGGGTATTATGGTGCCTTCCTAATACACGCGAAGGTCTTGTTTGGCGCGTGAAGGCCAAGACAAGTGGTAATTTTAGGATGGTTCTGTGAACGAAAAAAAGAAAAGAAGATTGACGAGCCATCTTTTCATTATTACAGAGTATTATTTTTGTTTGTGAGTGTGTTTATGGGATTAGCTTGTTCTCGCATAAGTTATTGTAGTTGATAATATGAATAAATATAACATAGTATTATGGAAACGTGGATTAGCATAAAGTCATAAACTAAAGGGTATTTGGACAAAAGTGGTGTGTGCAGTTTTTTCTTAGTGTTTCTTTTTCTGTTCATTAAAGCCCTTTTCTTCGGCTACAACATCCATTATATCTTCATAATATTTCTTTCTTAATAATTGGTGTTATAATAGTTGTTGCTATTTAATGGGGTTTTTTTTTTACACATGTGCATGCTTAATTGCATAACTACTACACAAACGTGCTATACATACACCTATATACATTTTCAAAGTATTCGGTGTCCTTTCCAGCAATAAACTTCTAGTCTTCTACGATATTGATTGTAGGCGTTATGATCGAATAAGAAGAAATGTTAAAATAAGAAAGATGAGAAATAACTATAATTAAATATTATAGTTATAGCGATTTGAATTAGATCCACTTTCAGTCTTTTATATGCGTTCTAATATATTTTTTAGCTTAAAATTAGATGTATTTTATCAAATTAGGTGAATCTTATGTATTTTTTTGTCATATGCGCATCAAATGTGTTGCTAATACTATTTTGCATCGTTTTCACTTCAAGATTACTTTCGAAAATAATTGATGCATTTAAACAAATAGAGATGCATCTAATTAAAGTCGATTCATCTCTAATGTATGGTTATAGTTATTTTCTATACTTCTCATTTTAAGGTTTCTTCTCACTAAATCTGATGAGGACAAGATTTAAGTTTTCGTAGTTCTTAGTTTTTGATATTTTCGTTACTTAGGAAAGTTAAGGTTTTATTTAGGATTATAAATAAACTACGTGTTTTAAGAGTTTATTTTGTTAGGGTTTTCCCTGGATGTTTTATCCTCGTTATCAACCCTTGCATTAGGATTTATCAAATTTAGCTTTCGCGTCCCGCGCCAGTTGGCATAGAACTTGTTAGTATCGTATGTTAAAGGGTGTTTCGCAAGATAACTTTCCCCTAGAAATATAAGGCCTACGGTTTTGTATCTTTAGATCTTGATTATAAATAAACTACATGTTTTAAGAGTTTATATTTTGTTAGGATTTTTTCCTAGATGTTTTATCCTCGTTATCAATCCTTGGATTAGGATTTATCAAAATTCGCTTTTGCGTCCCGCGTCGGTTAGCATCTAGAACTTGTTAGTATCTTGGATGATGATTGGTGTAGAAGATTCAAAAACTCATACTGTTTGCGGGATATGGTTTGGAGTGTACATGGATCATGGTTTATCCAAATCTATGAAAAAGCTTGACATGAGTTACACTATGCTAAAAGAACTACGTTTCGTGATTGTAGATGGGGCATCGATCCATAAGAATTGCAAGTTGGGAAATTATGGAGGTTTAAGAATTCTTACAATCATAAGTGGATCTATTGACAACTATAGACGCAACTAATCCTTGTTCAACACTAAAAGGGTTGATTATTGGGAGGAGAGAAAGAAAGAGTGTTCGGTGTCTACAACCAAGTTGTTACATTTGAAAATCATAATCAATAATGCAGTATGTTCTTTAACTATTGATGGTTGTAGTTTAAATAATTCGGTTTCAAGAAAATTGGTAAACTTCTTAAAATTATCAATGGAGATTTGTCTTATTGAAGGTTACTAAGTTTGTAGGGTTCCGGTGACCATAGGGAAATTTTTTAAAGTAAAAGTACTTTGCATAGTGGATGAAATTGATGAGTGTCATATTTTGTTCGAGAAACCTTGATAACATGAGGTTAAAGGCATTTATGATCTTCAACAAAATCTTTACATTTTCTCATGGGAAGGAAAAAGAATTGCTATGATTCTACCCGAAGTCCAACCACAAATACCAAAGCTTGAGATTAAGATTCAAGAAAACTTGTTTAAACCCAAGATCAGTGTTGAAGATGAAAATCAATGTGATGAGCTAGTGTAGAGGCATCAACTGTAGTAGCAAAGAAGATAAAGAATTCTAGTGTTTTAAAAAATCTTGAAGTTGAAGCTGCTGAGTCTGAAGTTAATAAAGGTACAAAGGTTCGTGATTTAGATTATGGGTTAACTTTAAATGTGATTATCAAAAATCAAATAAGGTTTTCAATAGCCAATAAACAAACTATTTTTATTGCAATTGAAGACTCGCTAATCGTTGATAAGGAATTCAAAATTTGATGTTTTAAATCATATGTGGATTATGGGAATTTGGAAGACGTCTGAAGGAACTGAATTGATAAAGGAGAAGAATTATCGAGTTAATGTGAAACACAAAGCCAATGAAGATTAGTTTCGTCGTGAGAGGTTGTTCGAGGTAGAAAAAGCCCATGATGGTGAGAAATCGAGAGCGAGTTCTTTTCAAGTAAGGCGGAATGATGAGGACAATATTTGAGTGTTTGCGAAAAAGGTTTTTTAATTTTAGGTCTTGTTATTTAGGAAAGTTAAGGATTTATTTAGGACTTTTTTTTATTTTAATTAACTTTTTTTAACAAGATAATTTTCCTCTTAAAATATAGGGCTTAGAGTTTTGTATATTTTAATCTTTTAATATTGATTATAAATAGAATACGAGTTTTAAGAGTTTATCTCTTGTTAAGGTTTTTCTCATACATCTTTTATCCTTTGTTATCAACCTTTGAATTATGTATCAAAATTTGTTTCCACAATCCACCGTCCAGCATCAAAATCTCTTCATTTCTGATACTACTCTTGTATATTTGTGACAATGAACCCAAAATTATTGAGTGGAAAAATTCATATCAAGATAGGACATGTTTCCGGACCATAAAAGTACCACCAATGGTACCAATTTCTTATGCTTTTAATTATTACAGTACTATCATGATCCTACATATAAATTGTGTATTCATTGATGTGGCTGTTATCCTTTATGTATTGCAATCCTTCTAATATTTTTCAAAACAATATTTTTTTTACACATGTGCATGCTTAATTGCATAACTACTACACAAACGTGCTATACATACACCTATATACATTTTCAAAGTATTCGGTGTCCTTTCCGGCAATAAACTTCTAGTCTTCTACGATATTGATTGTAGGCGTTATGATCGAATAAGAAGAAATGTTAAAATAAGAAAGATGAGAAATAACTATAATTAAATATTATAGTTATAGCGATTTGAATTAGATCCACTTTCAGTCTTTTATATGCGTTCTAATATATTTTTTAGCTTAAAATTAGATGTATTTTATCAAATTAGGTGAATCTTATGTATTTTTTTTGTCATATGCGCATCAAATGTGTTGCTAATACTATTTTGCATCGTTTTCACTTCAAGATTACTTTCGAAAATAATTGATGCATTTAAACAAATAGAGATGCATCTAATTAAAGTCGATTCATCTCTAATGTATGGTTATAGTTATTTTCTATACTTCTCATTTTAAGGTTTCTTCTCACTAAATCTGATGAGGACAAGATTTAAGTGTTCGTATTTCTTAGTTTTTGGTATTTTCGTTACTTAGGAAAGTTAAGGTTTTATTTAGGATTATAAATAAACTACGTGTTTTAAGAGTTTATTTTCCCTGGATGTTTTATCCTCGTTATCAACCCTTGCATTAGGATTTATCAAATTTAGCTTTCGCGTCCCGCGCCAGTTGGCATAGAACTTGTTAGTATCGTATGTTAAAGGGTGTTTCGCAAGATAACTTTCCCCTAGAAATATAAGGCCTACGGTTTTGTATCTTTAGATCTTGATTATAAATAAACTACATGTTTTAAGAGTTTATATTTTGTTAGGATTTTTTCCTAGATGTTTTATCCTCATTATCAATCCTTGGATTAGGATTTATCAAAATTCGCTTTTGCGTCCCGCGTCGGTTAGCATCTAGAACTTGTTAGTATCTTGGATGATGATTGGTGTAGAAGATTCAAAAACTCATACTGTTTGCGGGATATGGTTTGGAGTGTACATGGATCATGGTTTATCCAAATCTATGAAAAAGCTTGACATGAGTTACACTATGCTAAAAGAACTACGTTTCGTGATTGTAGATGGGGCATCGATCCATAAGAATTGCAATGTGAGAAATTATGGAGGTTTAAGAATTCTTACAATCATAAGTGGATCTATTGACAACTATAGACGCAACTAATCCTTGTTCAACACTAAAAGGGTTGATTATTGGGAGGAGAGAAAGAAAGAGTGTTCGGTGTCTACAACCAAGTTGTTACATTTGAAAATCATAATCAATAATGCAGTATGTTCTTTAACTATTGATGGTTGTAGTTTAAATAATTCGGTTTCAAGAAAATTGGTAAACTTCTTAAAATTATCAATGGAGATTTGTCTTATTGAAGGTTACTAAGTTTGTAGGGTTCCGGTGACCATAGGGAAATTTTATAAAGTAAAAGTACTTTGCATAGTGGATGAAATTGATGAGTGTCATATTTTGTTCGAGAAACCTTGATAACATGAGGTTAAAGGCATTTATGATCTTCAACAAAATCTTTACCTTTTCTCATGGGAAGGAAAAAGAATTGCTATGATTCTACCCGAAGTCCAACCACAAATACCAAAGCTTGAGATTAAGATTCAAGAAAACTTGTTTAAACCCAAGATCAGTGTTGAAGATGAAAATCAATGTGATGAGCTAGTGTAGAGGCATCAACTGTAGTAGCAAAGAAGATAAAGGATTCTAGTGTTTTAGAAAATCTTGAAGTTGAAGCTGCTGAGTCTGAAGTTAATAAAGGTACAAAGGTTCGTGATTTAGATTATGGGTTAACTTTAAATGTGATTATCAAAAATCAAATAAGGTTTTCAATAGCCAATAAACAAACTATTTTTATTGCAATTGAAGACTCGCTAATCGTTGATAAGGAATTCAAAATTTGATGTTTTAAATCATATGTGGATTATGGGAATTTGGAAGACGTCTGAAGGAACTGAATTGATAAAGGAGAAGAATTATCGAGTTAATGTGAAACACAAAGCCAATGAAGATTAGCTTCGTCGTGAGAGGTTGTTCGAGGTAGAAAAAGCCCATGATGGTGAGAAATCGAGAGCGAGTTCTTTTCAAGTAAGGCGGAATGATGAGGACAATATTTGAGTGTTTGCGAAAAAGGTTTTTTAATTTTAGGTCTTGTTATTTAGGAAAGTTAAGGATTTATTTAGGACTTTTTTATTTATTTTAATTAACTTTTTTTAACAAGATAATTTTCCTCTTAAAATATAGGGCTTAGAGTTTTGTATATTTTAATCTTTTAATATTGATTATAAATAGAATACGAGTTTTAAGAGTTTATCTCTTGTTAAGGTTTTTCTCATACATGTTTTATCCTTTGTTATCAACCTTTGAATTATGTATCAAAATTCGTTTCCACAATTCCACCGTCCAGCATCAAAATCTCTTCATTTCTGATACTACTCTTGTATATTTGTGACAATGAACCCAAAATTATTGAGTGGAAAAATTCATATCAAGATAGGACATGTTTCCGGACCATAAAAGTACCACCAATGGTACCAATTTCTTATGCTTTTAATTATTACAGTACTATCATGATCCTACATATAAATTGTGTATTCATTGATGTGGCTGTTATCCTTTATGTATTGCAATCCTTCTAATATTTGAAGGTTCTTTTTCAAAAGAAATTGATTAGTAGACCTAATAAATGGACCTACTAATGGACCTAATGCCTAAATACCTTGTACAGTGCATGCACTGTACAAGGTATTTAGGCATTAGGTCCATTAGTAGGTCCATTTATTAGGTCCGTGTATCAAGGTTCTTTTTCAAAAGAAATTTACTAACCTCGCTTCTAATGAGATTACTTAGATTATGAGAAAGTTGGTCATCTTTCTCATGTAACAATAAGATATCTGATAGTATGAGAAAGATTAATTGAAAATTATATATCTCTCATGAACCCCTGAAATTTTAAGTGGAAAACCTTTTGTAACTTTAAAACTTTATCCCCAAGTACAATGTAGGTCACACTTCTCACAACCATTTCGAATCTTATAATTTGGTTTGATTTGGTATTATTCATAACATAAACATGTGAAAAATTAACATTGATAGAAGTTTCAACTTCATAGTACATGTGATCCGGTCTATAAAAATAAAGTACGTTACACAAACGGTTTAAATTTTAAAGCTGCATATGAAGTTGTAATATATGTATATACTTTTGCACATTGGATGGGTATGAAGGGATGTGTTCTTTACTTCTTTGTGACATAAGAATCAGTCACCCATAGTAAGAGCCATATTCGTGGGTGTACGAGATTTGCAACCGCATAATGCTTCAAAGTTTTAGAGGCTTTAAAACACATATCCCATTATATATTTTACGGCCTCAAAATTTACTTTCACCGTCAACATGTTAATGATATATGAAATTATGTTCTAAATATTTGTTAAACTCTATTTCAAGTGGTCGAGAGTGACGAAGAACTCATAAAAATCAAAGCTAGCTGGTTACAATATATCTTTTGTCATGTTTAGTTATCATATAAACTTTTGTACACAGCATACGTTAACTCAGATACGACACTCCTCATGGTCATCATTGTATCAAAGAAATGAATTGATTCATATTGTGCAAAAAGACAATTATCGATAACTTTGATCACATGGATTGGGTTGCATTACGTAATAGGTTTGTCTAACCAATAGGAGGCGATTTGCACACTCATCAAATTGATTGACACATTCTAATTTAGTGTGTCTTGACAATTATACTCTTACAGTGTGAAAATAATTAAATGTAAAGTGAGTGTATAAATGTCAAGACACTTTAATTTAGGGTGTGACAATCAATTAAAGAAGTGTGCAAATCACCTCCCTTAACCAATGCGCTAAAGTCATTGACTAAAACGTATTTATTAATATAAACTTTTTTATAAATTAAAAAATATATTTAATACACAATAATTAAACATATAAACTACAATAATTAAAAATATGATTTTCAATTTAATAAACTTAAACTTTTTTTTTTATATTCACCTAACCTCAATTCTCTTAATGCTCTTATTAGACAATAAAAATTTTCAACCATAAGACACTTTCAAACTAAGTTCTTTTACTCTTCTGATTCATTACAAAACTGTTAGAAATAAGGTTAGGTGTGATAATAATCTTGGATATCTTGCTTTAATCATGTAAGGTCACTTTTCGTATAACATATTTCGATCCTATTAATGCATGTCTATCACGAAATCTTTATTGGGATAAATAAACAAGCACACTTTGTTTTTAGGCGCAAGAGAACAAAGCAAAACATAGACGAATTGTGTGTTTTCGTATGTTAGAATGAGACCAGATGTGTCTATTGGTAACAGAAATTTTTGACAGTTATGGTGGTTAAATTCGGTTAAACACTAAGGGTCGCAACCTTTCACCAACAAACATACTAGATGCCCCTTGACCACGCATCTTTGTCTGAGCGATAATATATTAGGTAAGTGAGTGTGCACTTCACACTTCCTTAACTCGTATCAGAGCTTCATATAAAATCCTATTAGTCTCTAGTAAATCACAATTACCTAAAATATTGATGACACTAAAATCACCGATACAAACTTTGAATCAACATGCTTTACATTAATGGCATGTAAGCTGAAATTGCTCATTTTGAGGGAAAAAATCAAAATAACATGTCTAAATATATACTCCTTATTTCTCAAACTTATTGTCTTCAGACAAAAAATACACAGTTTAAAAAAATACGACTACTACACTCTTTAACTAATCAAGTATCATTTTGAAATAAAAATATTCTTTTTTGATTATTTGTTGACAAAAGAAGGAGACTATTATTTTTAAGATATCCGAAAATAAAAATAGAGACTATAATTTTAGAACGGAGAGAGTAGAAAATAACTTTGAAATGATCAAAAGGAATAACAATTGTTCAATGTTGTTCAATTTTAAAAATATGATCCATCCTTTGAAGATGCTTATGTCATGATGCGCAATTTCTAATAACATGCAATTATTGAAGTCCATAACTGATTTGTTTACATGAAACGGACGACAATAATAATACCTAATTCCGCAAAAGCGGAAAGCGAGGTTCGGGGAGTTAAGAGTACGTAATGAATAAACATGTGATATGATATACTAAAATTTAACACACTTAAGATATTGTGAAGTGATAATATGAAGCTAAACATGTTAAACTTGTAAGTAGAAGCTACAAAACCATGTTATAATTGTGTCACAGTAAATGAGATTGGAGTGTATATGCACATTTTATGCAATTTGTCAAGAACTCACGAGTCAAGATTGTAGTAGTGTACTCATAGGCGGAGATACAAGTGGCAGGTGCCCCTCTAGCGAAAAAAAATGTAGTGTAAATTTTCAAAAATATTTTGCTTTTTTCGTAATTTGCCCCCCTTATGTATCAATTTATAGTGTAGTTTTTAAAATTTATCAAATTGTGCTCCTCGACAAAAGAATTTTGGCTCCGCCCCTGAGTGTACTGTGATCACTCAGTTGTAACCCATGCATGGGAGCTTGGACATTACTATTATATAGTAGAAGATGAATGAGGAGAAAATGGACTTAGGGGGTGCTTGGTCGGGGTTTAAGGAGGTGGGGAATGAGAAAGAGATTAATTGGTTAAAGGTGCTTGGTTGGAGGGGGTAATATAATGATTACCCACTAATGGGTAATGAACCATTATAGAGTAAATTAGAAGGTAAGTGATTGATTATCCACTATCACTCATTCATTTGCATTCCCTTCTTCTTTCCCCTTCTTTTTCCCTTTCTATTTTTCTTTGCCCGCTACTAACCAGGAACACCCTTATTTTCAACTCGTAGCACTCATTATTTGGCTAAGGGAATCCATCACCTTTTCACCATGGGGTCAAAAGGAGATACCCCTCAATGCTCAATTATTCACCCACCTAAGCATGCCATAGCATCAAAACAACTCACCATGTGGAATCAACAGTCTCGAAATAAACAACAACACGATAATTATATGATAACGAACTAACGATCGATCTGCATGTTTGGATCATTCAACGTGTCATTCATACGTTTATGCAAAACAGATACAATATTCGTGCTCTTCTTTTTGCTCTAAAAAGTTTTTTTACTAGCTATAGTAAGATATCAAGATCCTTCTATTGAGAGTTAATTTGTGGCATGGTGCTTTCAATTCGATTTGCTGTGCAATACTGTAAAAGCTTTCGAACTTGACTCAAAATTTGAAGCTATTTTAAGAGTTTATATTAATAAAAGTAATTTACAGTTTTACACTATATGTAGTGTTATGATACAGCTATTTGAAGTCTTGAAAAAGGTGATCTAACACACAGTGTGAACTGTGATCGAATGTTTGTACTTTGTACGAGGAAAGAGTGTCATCCTTTACATGTATTTTATGAAGACACAAATCAAAACCATGATTCTTATTCGTCCGTACGAGTGTTAAAAGAAGAGAAATAATGCAAACAAGATGATGAAGGGTAGCAACCAATGAGAGTGCTTCGGATGTTAAATTCCAAGTAAAAGTGGGTACAATGTGAAATGTAACTTTTAGGGAAGAACCTTGATACACGGACCTAATAAATGGAATTTTTTTATATATTCACCTAACCTCAATTCTCTTAATGCTCTTATTAGACAATACAAATTTTCAACCATAAGACACTTTCAAACTAAGTTCTTTTACTCTTCTGATTCATTACAAAACTGATAAGGTTAGGTGTGATAATAATCTTGGATATCTTGCTTTAATCATGTAAGGTCATTTTTCGTATAACGTATTTCGATCCTATTAATGCATGTCTATCACGAAATCTTTATTGGGATAAATAAACAAGCACACTTTGTTTTTAGGCGCAAGAGAACAAAGCAAAACATAGACGAATTGTGTGTTTTCGTATGTTAGAATGAGACCAGATATGTCTATTGGTAACAGAAGTTTTTGACAGTTATGGTGGTTAAATTCGGTTAAACACTAAGGGTCGCAACCTTTCACCAACAAACATACTAGATGCCCCTTGACCACGCATCTTTGTCTGAGCGAAAATATATTAGGTAAGTGAGTGTGCACTTCACACTTTCTTAACTCGTATCAGAGCTTCATATAAAATCCTATTAGTCTCTAGTAAATCACAATTACCTAAAATATTGATGACACTAAAATCACCGATACAAACTTTGAATCAACATGCTTTACATTAATGGCATGTAAGCTAAAATTGCTCATTTTGAGGGATAAAATCAAAATAACATGTCTAAATATATACTCCTTATGTCTCAAACTTATTGTCTTCAGACAAAAAATACACAGTTTAAAAAAAAATACGACTACTACACTCTTTAACTAATCAAGTATCATTTTGAAATAAAAATATTCTTTTTTGATTATTGGTTGACAAAAGAAGGAGACTATTATTTTTAAGATATCCGAAAATAAAAATAGAGACTATAATTTTAGAACGGAGAGAGTAGAAAATAACTTTGAAATGATCAAAAGGAATAACAATTGTTCAATGTTGTTCAATTTTCAAAATATGATCCATCCTTTGAAGATGCTTATGTCATGATGCGCAATTTCTAATAACATGCAATTATTGAAGTCCATAACTGATTTGTTTACATGAAACGGACGACAATAATAATACCTAATTCCGCACAAGCGGAAAACGAGGTTCGGGGAGTTAAGAGTACGTAATGCGGTAATGCATAAACATGTGATATGATATACTAAAATTTAACACACTTAAGATATTATGAAGTGATAATATGAAGCTAAACATTTTAAACTTGTAAGTAGAAGCTACAAAACCATGTTATAATTGTGTCACAGTAAATGAGATTGGAGTGTATGCACATTTTATGCAATTTGTCAAGAACTCTAAGAGTCAAGATTGTAGTAGTGTACTCATAGGCGGAGATACAAGGGGCAGGTGCCCCTCTAACGAAAAAAATGTAGGGTAAATTTTCAAAAATATTTTGCTTTTTTCGTAATTTGCCTCCTTATGTATATATTTATAGTGTAGTTTTTAAAATTTATCAAATTGTGCTCCTCGATAAAAGAATTCTGGCTCCGCCCCTAAGTGTACTGTGATCACTCATTTGTAACCCATGCATGGGAGCTTGGACATTACTATTATAGTAGAAGATGAATGAGGAGAAAATGGACTTAGGGGTGCTTGGTGAGGGTTTAAGGGGGTGGGGAATGGGAAAGACATTGGTTAAAGGTGCTTGGTTGGAGGGGGTAATATAATGATTACCTACTAATGGGAAATGGATCATTATAGAGTAAATTGGAGGGTAAGGGATTGATTATCCACTATCACTCATTCCTTTGCATTCCCTTTTTCTTTCCCGTTCTCTTTTCCTTTCCATTTCCCTTTCCCCACTGCTAACCAAGCACACCCTTATTTTCAACTTGTAGCACTCATTATTTGGTTAAGGGAATCCATCACCTTTTCACCATGGGGTCAAAAGGAGATACCCCTCAATGCTCAATTATTCACCCACCTAAGCATGCCATAGCATCAAAACAACTCACCATGTGGAATCAACCGTCTCGAAATAAACAACAACACGATAATTATATGATAACGAACTAACGATCGATCTGCATGTTTGGATCATTCAACGTGTCATTCATACGTTTATGCAAAACGGATACAATATTCGTGCTCTTCTTTTTGCTCTAAAAAGTTTTTTTTACTAGCTATAGTAAGATATCAAGATCCTTCTATTGAGAGTTAATTTGTGGCATGGTGCTTTCAATTCGATTTGCTGTGCAATACTGTAAAAGGCTAAAAGCTTTCGAACTTGACTCAAAATTTGAAGCTATTTTAAGAGTTTATATTAATAAAAGTAATTTACAGTTTTACACTATATGTAGTGTTATGATACAGCTATTTTGAAGTCTTGAAAAAGGTGATCTAATACAAGAGAGAGGATAATATATGAACACACAGTGTGAACTGTGATCGAATGTTTGTACTTTGTACGAGGAAAGAGTGTCATCCTTTACATGTATTTTATGAAGACACAAATCAAAACCATGATTCTTATTCGTCCGTACGAGTGTTAAAAGAAGAGAAATAATGCAAACAAGATGATGAAGGGTAGCAACCAATGAGAGTGCTTCGGATGTTAAATTCCAAGTAAAAGTGGGTACAATGTGAAATGTAACTTTTAGGGAACTCAATATTTTATGTAAAAGTGAATATTTTACATCCATTCAATTTACTTTCATAAATACATGATTATAAGGTTAATGTTAATACGTTATTTGACATAAGAGGGTTAATTTCATGATTGATCGTTGATTGTCATGTCGATATTACTCATTTAGTTTGTGCCATTTGACGATTTAAAGCTTAGAATTCGGGTGAAAACACGCATATGATACGACATGTCTAGGTTAACTAGAAAGACAAAGCTATGACTCGTTTTCATGTATATACCTAAATTTGTTTTTACAGAGTAAAAAGGTGTCTAATGGGTATTTTGACATTATGATACGTGATGTTGACTTTTGCAAGTGCACTATTGCATGTCAAGTTTAGGTTAGACATATTTTACGTATCGTTACTCATCATCTAGATATTCTTTATGTTATCACGGGACCAAGAAGATCTTGTGCCAGGAGAGTAAGTGAAGTAAAAGTTTTTATGGTGAAATCGCTTTAATAAGAAGCATTTGCATGGAACAAAGGAGTATGAAATAATAAAATATGTAGTAACATGGGTACAAGATCTAATTCAATGAGTATGAGAGCATGCATTTTTGTCATAATCATCATATGCATTTAACTATTTAGAACTTAGTCCTAAAGTCCATTAAAAAATATTAAGAAAAGCTTAAAGACTTCAATTCAAAGTTAATAAAAAATGTTAAGAAAAAGTTAATGACTATAGTGCAAAAGGAAACCATAAAACCCTTCAAGGCTTCAAAAGGAATTGATAGTTCTTTTTTCAAGAGTGTACCTACATTAACAACTTGCATGGGTTGCACAATCATGCCTATAGAAAGAATTGAGTTTTATAGTGTAAAAGTTATTGTACTTATTAGTTGGTGCAATATTTCAACAATTTCAGAAACTTCATTTCATTTGTTGTTGCAATGGGTTGGCAACACATGCGGGGAGGCTGCGGGAGGAGTGGTTCCCGCACGGGAACACCGCCGCCGACCCTGCGGTGAGGCTGCGGGAGGCCCCGTTGCAGGGAACTTTACCGCACAAAAGTAGGACAAAAATTCGACCGTTGAATGATTAATTCGACTGTTAAATGCATAACGACTATTTTTTTTTCTTATATATTGTTGTGTTGTTGTTGAAATGAGACAAAAAAAAAATTTTGTTTCACTGCTAAAAAAAAAAGAAATACGATTCAAAAAAACAATATGGAAGGTCACGATGATAGATTTAAAAGAATTTGTTCGACTTTATTGTTAGATGAGCCATTCGAGCGGTCTAACGATAGTAGTCTCGATTTTTTTTTCTGCCGTGATTGACGAAGATGAAGAAGATACGGCTGGGTCGTCACGAAAATCAGTAAAACGCAATCGGGTCAATGCTGCACAAAGATTGCATCGTGATTATTTCTGTGAAAATCCGAAATTCGGCGGTCAATTTTTTGAAGACAGGTATCGTATGCCTAAAATTTTAGTTTATAATAAATTTTAATAGAGTAAAAAAAAAAAAAAAAAAGTAAATGAAGGGTGAGGGGTGTGTTGCCAACAAAAAATGAGTGAGGGAAGGAAAACGTGAGGGATGATGTGGCATAAGGGGATTGGGTGTAAATGAGTGAAGGGATTTGAGGTGAGGGGTGTGTTGCCAACCCCCTTACAAGTTTTCGAATTTGCAGGTAAACTCTCATTCGAGTCATTTCGTCCTTCCGTGTCACCGTGTGTGTCGTATTGTTAAGTTAGTTTATGTATCCATATACACAATGCTACTCGACCATAAGGCCACTAAAGCAAACGCTTTAAGTCTCATATATTTTAAAGGCCTAAAAGAAATTGTATATCAGTACTAGTTATAATGCCCGCGCACGCGCGGGTTTTTTTTAAATTTTTTGAATGATATATTTTTATTTATTAAAAAACTAATAATTTAATTTTTATTTTGTTTGATTTATGATTTTTAATTGTATTTTTTTATAATTAAAGATAATCATTTAAATCTTATCTATATTTTTTGTATTTATCTTCTACTTGTATAGTATATCAACAAAACGAATTTAAAAACTTATAAATTAAATAATAATTAAAATATTGCCTAATAAGGAAATATTCTTTTTTTTCGAAATGACAAAGTACCCAATAGGGGTTTTGTTTTATTATATAAAAGATATGATAATTACAATTATGTGTCCAAGAAAATTAGACAACAAAAGTGAGACTCAATTATATGCTACAAGAATACTTTATTAAATAGGCACAACCGGTAAAAGAAAATAAAACCAGAAGTCTCAATCTAACTCAATGCAAAATGGTCAAAACATATATTCGTAAAGGTGCATAATTATCGCGAAAATCTTATGTTACTTTTTTTAATAATTTTTTAAAATCAACTTACTATATATGCTATTCATATTCTATTATTTCGTTTAACATTATAGCTTTATCTTTACTAAAAATGGTTCATAGATCATAATGATATATATTTATATTTTCTCTCTTTTCCAATATGTCCCGTATTTTTTAATTCCATAATTTACATATCGCATTTATTTTATATTAAAATCTTGAAGGATACGATAACAAAATTCACTTTTGCAACTTACAAACATTTTTCTCGCTCTTTCAATCATAATTTGCTTGAAAGAGATTGTCTAGCTATTTACATTTACTTTATTTTAGTTGCTTTATAAATATATGAGCATTTATAATTAGCTATTTAGTGAATAATGTCAACCTGAAAACAAGAAGCAGTATAAGAAAATCAATGCCTTTATTTGAGATCTCGCCCGCGTTAGGCCTCTTTGGGGCTTGAGAGGACCTGCATATACATGCTATATCTTTTAAACAACGACAAACTTAGACACACATTAATGTTACACCTATGTTCCAAGAGACTCGAACCCTCAACCATCATAATTACAGTATTTCTATATGCGTGAATAATAAGTTAGAAAACACTGCGGTGATAGCTTCAACAATCAACATAGACCTTCTAAATTTTGCACCACACTCTTACATAGTGTATAACATACCCTGTGTTGGACGGTTTTCCCATGGTGTTTTATACTTTTATTGTACATTATTGTATGTTTAAGATATAAAATAACTAGAAAAAACCTTTAAAGGGACCAGAAAAATAAAGTAAAGATTTTTGCGTTGGTTTTACTTGTATTCCGTGGGTACTCTACTTCTCCTTTAATTTGCACAACTTTTTCACGTCTTTTGACACTATCTATTCATTTATCTTTATATAGTATTAGCAAAAAGAGTAAATGAGTAAAGCTATGATCAACCTTTCGTAAATGGGAAAACGTATCTATATACTTTTTCTGCATTAGTAAAGGATATAATTTGAGATCACTTGTTTAAGATGTTATTTGGAGAAAAAAGGTTTAATGAGATTATCAAATTGCACATAATTACAATTTTAAAGCTATGTTTGAAGCATTCAAAAATTAATAAACTAGTACCAATATTGAGGATGTGAGATGTGTACATCTAAAGTCTTTTTTTTTTTTTTTTTTTTTTTTTTTTTTTTTTTTTTTTTTTTTTTTTTTTTTTTTNCAAACATTCAAAAATTAATAAACTAGTACCAATATTGAGGATGTGAGATGTGTACATCTAAAGTCTTTTTTTTTTTTAGTAAAAGGGTTACCTCAAGTAAAATACATCTAAGGGTGTTTGTTATGGCGTTTTAAGCCTACTTATCTACTTATTGCGTTTCAAAACTGGAGATAATCTAAAATGAATTGTTTGGCAACACAAGTAAATAATCACTTATTTGCGTTTTATAAGACCCAAGGCGTGGTTTTGCAAAAGTGACAATCGAGTTGTAGTTTGAAAACTTGGTTTTGCAAAAGTAGTAAATCAGAATGTGGTTTTTCAATATGCAAATCCCAAACAGCCCCTATCAGAATCAGACTCTCATATTCATCCATTTTTTAAGTGAGACTGTTTTTTGTAAGTTTGGATAAAAGTAAAACGTCCTATTCAACTTTTAAATATACCACTACAAGAAAAATGACTTTTGGTGTATGTGGTTCTAATGACACAAAAAATATTATTAAATCTAACTTTTCAGTAATATTTTAAAAAAAAATGTGAACGAATGTCAAAGTTTTAAGATTTAATGACACTTTTGTGAAAGTATGTGTCATAAAAGGTAAATATGTATCCTTACATTTTTTTATTTTTTTATTTTTGTTATTATAATTAGACATTTACACACTTCACATTTACGTACACTTTGCCAAAAAATATAGTGACCTTTTGTTTTTCTAACTTTTGTTGATATTGCCATGTTTTTTGCGATATTCTTTGACTTTTTTTTTTTCTTTTCATTATAAGACAAATTTTTTATAGTGTATTTTAGGGCTGAGTATCACAGATTCAAAACCGACTGAGATCGAGAGGACCGATCGAAAACTGACCGAACCTAAAAACCAGCGGTTCGGTCTCGGTCTTGATCTTTTCTTTATTTCGGTCTCGGTTTGGTTCGGTCCTACTTAAAATCCGGCATTATGCCTTTTTTTATTGGACAAGATCAAAAACATTCGGTTCGATCCTCGGTCTAAAATTTTGGGCCAGTTCAGTCTTTGTCAGGTCCGCTTTTGGCAAACGCCTTGTCGGGTTCCATGTAACTACTAGCTAGTTTTAAAATGGTTTTCTAGGAGAAAATAATGGACATTCCTGAAATACTGATCATAAGCTGTAACCACTCATGGTTCCACTTGGTGACGGTCCACCATGATCACGAGATTAGGTAGCTTCCTGACCGTTGGATCAGGTTGCTTAACTTCTGGGTCAACGCATACGTGGGTGAGGACACGTGTCAATCAGATGAGGAAGTGGGCAAGCTTGAGGGAGGTATAGGCAACAAGCATTCATGAATCCTGGGTCACTGACATGTGACGCTAGTACCCTACTTTCGGTGACTTGGATTATTATGTGCTTTGTCTCATAACATTCCTTTTAAATATTTGAAGAGAAAATATATTTTCATATTAGACAAACTTTATCACTAATTTAGAGCAAACTAGAAAACTGACGACACTGATTTTTCTTTTTTACTAGTATTTTTTATTTTTGTAAACACTAAAATTAAAATTTTATAAATAATTAAAATAAAACATTAATAGTTTAAATAAAATTAAAAACATTACAATATAAATTCGAATAAAATGACAAATTAGTATTCATTTAAGACATAGATGACAAACCAAACTTATGAATAATAATAATAATAATAATAATAATAATAATAATAATAATAAAAAGAAAGAAAAAAACCTACTTAAATCTAGTGTGACTACCAACCCTTATATCATAAGCGTCACATAATTCTAGTTGCTTTTTCGTTAAATCTTCGCACTCATCATCATCATATGTGTTATCATCTTAATCATCTTTCCAACGCTCGTATAAGCTCTTCATCCCGTTTTACCACCACTTTTCGAGGAGTTTGTACCCTTAAGACTTTTCGATGCCATAAATTTCGTTGTTTCATCATCATCTTCTTTCACATAATTCTCGCTATCATTATCCTCATTATCAAGTTAAGAACTTTATTATTACCAACATTCTCATTCTCACCATCCGAGTTAACTGGATCACTAGGAGTAATCCCAACATCATTTTCAACCATATTAAGAACATCAAACGATTTTGAAGTCACAATTTTCGTACCATTTGAACTAGACACATCACCCATCGATTTCGAACTAGACTTATTATTATCTCCAACCATATTATAATTCGTATATTTTGGTTTGGCCGGCTTATTGTCCGTCTTCTTTATAGTCGTATTCCGAACAGGTTTGTAGACAAGACGAGACTTAGGACCAACTTGTAAACCTCTAACAACTTGCCATTGTGGCTTCACATTCTTTGCAGTCGTAATCACGTCAGATACAATTCTCTTAGGGCATTGGTCCAACGAATGACTAAAAGCCTTACAGGTTGAACATATAGTCGGTTCTCACTCGTACTCAACATGAATAGCATTGAAGATATAACCATCACCTTCAATTTTAGGCACAATTACAACAAGATTATCTTTCAATTCAACATCAGCATGTAGATCAATCATAGCTCTTGCAAAACTGGACCGACCCCATGATTCCATACACATTGAGGTTGTATAAGTATATAACATCAATGGGGTAGCAAGTTTTGTAGCAATAGCAGTCAATTCATCCTCCTTGAATGTCACGATAGGGGCATCATGGAGTTTAACCCAAAATGGTACACTCTTCAAATCTTCCTTAGACACAGTAGCCAAAGGAGACCACTTGCGAAGAATCAATGGCACATTACGTATCATCCATGGTACATTCTTAATCATTGATTTCATACCAGTATTAGAACTAAATTTAAAGAAGAAAATACCTTTCGAATTCATCATAGTTCGAATAAGACCAAATCAACTCCACGCGTTCTTAACATAGTTTTCAACCACATCAAACGCCATGCTTTTACCCAGAACGAACCCATATATAAATTTCTCAAGACACTCCTTAACCAATAGGACTGATTCAATTGATACGAGAACAACAACCCCATTACTGACCGAGGCAATTACGGTACGGAAGTTAGCAACTTTCTTACTTGGTTCCCCATTTAGGCAAGCAACATAAAAAACGGACCCCTATTCGATTTATCACAAGTAGAAGCCACTTTGGTGGATGTATAAGGGGAGCCAAATGTGTTTGACATGCATGGAAACGGTTCTATATTAGTTGCTTGATTATCGACATTCAGAAGTTTTAAAGGAACCCCATCATCACCCACTAACACAAGATTACCCTCAAGCATTTTACGTTACATATCACGGATCTTTGTAGTTATTTCGTCCTCAAATAATACCACCGTAGGTATATCAGATTTAGATGACTTTTGTTCAGCCGTAAAATCATTTTTATCCACCACAGACACAACACCGTATGTGCGTTTCATTGTACTCACACCAAGGCTACCGCACGTGTTTCCCTCATTAATAATAGGCTGTTTGCACAACATGTAATCTGATTCTTGGATGAAACTGAATCGGCAACTTTGCATGGTGTATCATCATCAAACGAAGAGTAATTATCGCTAGCAACATGTACCGATAGGCTATCAGCTCCAATTGTTTGTCAATCCATCCCTTTAACATATTTTAAACCAGTTAACTTCCCACCTCTTTTGTCCATCTCTCTCGTAACCCTCATTATGAATGATTACAATTCAGTTGACCCTCAAACCAACATCTAGCCCATGACACAGAACCAGAATACAAATATCAACAACTAAAACGCGCCATTGTTGCAACAAAATGACCCAACGCAATAGGGCTTCTCACACGCACAACTTCAAAACCTACAACTAAGGAAAATTAATACTAAGAACTTCGGTTATGGTTTAAAGGATCAAAGGTATATCAATAATAAAGCACATAATTGATCAGTAGTAACAAATGTAAAACACAACTTGATGATACAAACCCTAAAACCATTTAAAACCCTAATCAATCAGAGTTTAACGTAACGATTAAAACTGATAAACAAGGGAATAAAGTCGACTTAGGGCAAGGATAATCATACTTGGATAGTTAAGATCCAAAACGATTGATGATTAATGAAGAAAAACGATTGAAATTAGAGGTTGTTAGGGTTTTGTCGTTTTCTCCTTGATGGCCAACTTGATAGAGAATAGGAGGGCCTACACTATAGCGGTCTAGATTTAGATGATTAAAAAGCAAAAATTGGTGATAAAATGCGCTTAATTAAAGAAAGATGGAGAAATAGAAGAGTATGTCGAGAAAGTCATTTGGTGAAAATTCTTTCACCATATCCTCTTTTGTTTCCCACATTTCTTTGGATAAGTCTATTTTTGTCACTGATCTTGGCTTTTTGATGATCTGAATCTTAACTGTTCTCAAAAAAATTGGAATTACTCATTTTTTTTAATTCTTCTTTAAATTGAAGTACATTGACCATTATCATCATCCTTGTCATCTCTTTTTAATTTTATAATGCATTGTGTAATGTAAAGAACACCGCTGCTTTATTTCATTCTTGCTTAGATCTTTTATTAAAACTCCATTTATGGTTATTACACTCCCATTTTATCAAAAATCTCGGAACTTTGCTTACAGTTGGTGCACTTCCTAGAAACAAGTTACTGTTCACAAACTCCCGTTCGCTTAAAGAGTTATGACTGTTTAGTGGTTTCATCTGATTGGTTAACAGATATCATTTCAGTTTCTTTTTTGGTTTGTATGCCATTCGTGGATTTATTGATATGTGTTTGTAATTATTTGATGTAGCCACAGTTTTTGTATATTTTTCACTGGATTCGGTTATAATCATGATTAAGTATAGGCAGCAGTGCATTGTGTTCATAACTATTACCTACAGATTATTAGCATTGATCTTAATTTAGAAAGGATTTACTCTTCCAATACATACGATGGTATCATATACAAACACTCCGTCGCAACACGTGGGTTGAAATCTTCATTGCCCAACATTTATTGACTAGCAAGTACCATTAACCGTAAATCGTCAAAACTTCATAATACTACTAACTGTCATTTTCGTAAAGCTATTTCATCGCGATGCAAGAGTACTATACGATATTTATATGAGATATGTTATAAAGTTATTCCCTACAATTCTCGCCATGCGTAAAGTTATTGTCACAAAAAATATATTAAAGAATAGTATTGTTCGCCAAAAGTTTTGATTACAGGGTATCCGCCGCTGCAAAGAGCGGGTACCCTGCTAGTGTAATATGATGCATGTGTACATCATATCCGTAGTTTTCTTAAGAGAATATGTCGTACGGGAGTTTTTATTATAGTTTACTTTTTCTTGAGGACGTAAAATGCTCGTTCCACATTTTTCCTTGTTGCTTCGTTCGTGTTCTTATAACTTATTCGCTTTGTCATTTGAGCCCTGCTGTGAAATGAACTTAACAAGACAGACCACTCCGGATATATCCCGTCAGTAAGATAATATCTCGTATTTGAGATCGTTGAAAATCTCCCCATTAATAAGTCACGTCATTAGACACAAATGGAATATTTGGTGCTTTCCCGCCAGTAAGATAATATCCCTATTTATAAGTCAAGTTGTTAGCCACAAATGAAACCGCTCGTGCTTTTGAGATCGTTGAAAATAGCGATTGATGTAGAACGTTCACGTCGTTGTTCGCACTGAAAAATCCAAAGAACGCATGCCAAATCCGTTAGTCTTGTGAGGCAAGCACTTTCAATAAAATGATCGGATTTGACTCGTGATCACCCCTACAATACAGCACTATATGCATTTGGGCAATTACCCCAAGGCCAATCCGTACAATCAATGCTAACTAACATCCCAGGAAACCCATGTTTTTCCTCATGAAAATCATAGAGTTTTTCAACACCAGTATGTGTAGGCCTTCGCAAAAACTCGTCTCCATATAAGTCCATAATAGCCTTATAGAAAGCCTGGAGAGCATGATGGGAGGTTTTCGTACCCATTTGCATATATTATTCTAGAGCATCAGGAACGGTGTCGTATGCCTACTGACGAATTACAGAGGTACAATTCATCAATGGGGAAATACCAACTTTTCCCGTACAATCATCACTTCTTGAAAATATTAACAATTATCAGTTAATTCCCGAATAATGTGTGTGAATAGTCTTCCACTCATTCGGAACAGCGAACAGAATAATTATTCGTCATACATTGGGTTTTAAGAGAAGTAAGGAGCCAATAGACGATTATGAGCATCATAACAGTCTCTGTCTATCTTGTTTCGTGGGATTTTTGGGTTTGAGAAGTGGAAGCTTGGAAAACCATAGTGACATCTTTAAAAAAAGCTAGATCGGTGCTATTAACTTTATCTTTATCATCCGATGATGTAAAAAAAAATAGACCAGAAGACATTTGTTTTAGAACAGATGTGTAGAGTTTTTAAGAAATGATGTGTTTGAAAGTGTGTATAAAAATAAATAAGTAATAAGGTATTTATAAGGTAAGTATTTATTATATTATTATTATTATTATTATTATTATTACAACTGAAATCAACGGTCAAAAAATGGGTTTTCGGTTTGCTTTCAACTTGGTCGCATAAGCGACCGACTCCTCCATTTTCATCACCAGAGATGCGTCCCCATGGCACCTGTGTAATGGTTGGGACGGAAGGAGACGCGTCTCCCATGCGGGTCAACAGTCCCTTCTACCTTACCATTACACACGGCCTTAGCATTATCATAAAAGGGCTCAGTAGGGGTCGTTATAGCCCTTTGCGCCAACCTATAATGCCAACATAACAACATAAAGCCACACCCACCTTTGCGCCATAGGCTATGGTGCCATCCCCACCAGCCGATGTTATCAGTTATTTAGTGATATATACACATATGTATTTACTTCATACACATAAAATATAGTGGGAGGAGTGTGGGATCATTAGGCTCATACAAGCAAATTTTATGTGTATGTAGTAAATACATATGTGTAGATATCATTAGCCTTTTTTTAATTTATTTTTTGTATGTGTGTGTGTTTTATTGGGTTATCTGTGTGTAAGTGGGTGTCCTATAACTTGAGTGATAGATGGAAGGTGTTTTGGTTTATGTTATAGGTTTCGAGTTATAGGGAAAAAATGTTGAAGTGACAACACTTTTTACTATAACGTGAGACAGATAACGCTAGGTCACGTGGTACTTAAACATGTAGCATCCTACTATATAGTTATACACACGTGTATTTATCTTTAGTTTTTACCAACCTACGAAAGATCAAGTTGAGTTTTATCTTCTTAACCATGTTTTTTCATGCTTAGGCCTGCTATTCACGGCTTTTAAACCCAGTGTCACTCATATTCAAAGTGGGTAAAATCATAGTACTTTTTAAAATGATCGCTTCATAGTTGTTTAATTTCCAACTATAGAAGAACATGAGAGCTTCCACATTTTAATAATGCTATTCACAAGTATTTTCACCGCTACATCAAACAGGTAGCTTAGTTGTTTCCGAAAAGAAAGAATTCTTCAAGAAAATAAGGTTGGGCATTGTTTCCTACTATGCACATTTGTTATTGATGTTGGTCGTACGTGTCACAATGTGAACTAGCTAGCGATTCTGATTATGGATGTTTTGCAAAATTGATCGAAATGAGTAACAGAAGGTTAGAAAGTTGATTAAACGGTTACAAGTTTATTAAAAGAAAAACTAGAAAGTAGAATACCCCTTATATATTACCATAAACCTTCAATATTTTAACTTTCTATAAAGTTGACAAAATAGCTAGCGTTGATGATCATCTCGACCAAGTGAACTTGTTTTAAACTTTATTTATTCTTACTCTTGATTATTACTTATTTCGACTTCACACCGCTATAAATCTGGGAGTTTAATCAGCACTCTTAATTACTTAATTTGTATACAATTAAACTGGGAGCCAAGAAACTTGTTCTCATAATAGGTTTGCGTGTAACCAGACATGATATGATATTGACAGGTTCAATTCACCTAGGGCCCGTTTGGTACAAGGGTGTGACCGGGTATAGAATCAAATAATCTTTCAATCCTTTGTTTGGTATACATTTTGATTCCTGACATGTCATTTTCATTTCAAATTTACATACCACCCTCCCTAGGTGCGTTTTTGATGAAAGACACCAATCAAAAATTTTGTATTATTTGTTATTTTTTTCTAGCCACACGTATTCATTCATTTTTTTTTTTTTTTTTTTTTTTTTTTTTTTTTTTTTTTTTTTTTTTTTTTTTTTTTTTTTGTCTTTTACTCTTTTTTTATTTCAAACAAGTACATAAAGTCTATTAAATATATATATAAATTAAATATTAATTAAATTTTCTCTCTCCTTATTTTCTTTCAAACCTTTCCCAAATCTAAATCCAATTCCAATCTCACTTACAAACCAAACGCACCCTTACTTTTATTCATCTTAACTAAAGTTTTAGATGTTTGCTACAAGTTTTTATCAACGGATTACGTCTTTTTTGACACGTATTATCGTTTAGATGTTTACTAGTTCCAAAAATAAACTGCCTTGACTTACTTCACATAAACAAGGTTTCACGTAACCTTTTCGATTAGGTATATATATGGTTGCAAAAGTCAAAACTGCGATGTGATTATAAAGTTAAAGCTAAAAACACGAAACATACAACAAAATCTCTTTTCGTCCATATTGAGTATCCATATGTTGGTCAATTTCTTCATAGAACGTTTAAGCTATCAAAAAGTCTTGTAATTGACTGCTAAAAGCCTAAAACTAATATTTCCATAAAGGTTACTTGTACCACCAAGCTATGACACTTTTGCCTAATCACCCACTTGGAAAAAATATATAGTATTCATGAATCTTAAAGTAATGATATACCAAAAAATAATCAATCATATCTCTTATTTGATCCGGGCAAAATTGGACTAATAGAAGTGCCCTATATTTCCCTCAATAAAAAAATTAAAAAAAAAGAAAAAAAAAAAGAAAAAAAAAGTGCACTATTTTGTTGAGCAACTGAAATTGAACAAATAGAAGTGCACTATTTTATCACATGACAAAATTTTGTCACGTGAAAGTGCATTATTTTGTCACTGAAATTGGACTACCGGAAGTACACTATTTTATCAAGTGACAAAATTTTGTCATATCATTTGTTAATAGAAAGTCAAAATTGAAACAAATTAGTCAAATCCATCTAAATTTCATACAACAAAAACATATATATAAAAACACATATGTCAATATTTTAAATAAAAAAACTGAAAAAATGGTGAGGTAGTTAATAAGACTTTAGCTTTTAAATTTTAAATAAATTATATGTAAGTAAACTTATCAATTTTCATATTTTTCAATAACTTTATAAATTTAATAGATACCCATGAACTGTATAATTTTTTTTAAAACAATGTATATGTTGTTATTGATGTGGTGGTTGGAAAAAGGAGGTTTTATAACCTCCTATGCAATGTACTTAACCGTTGTAGTGTAGTAAAGGTAAGACTATTGACTGATCTTTTTTTAGGAGAATAGTAGGGTAGGCTCGTAGAGTATGACGAATTGATATAAAAGACAAGAGAAGATTATTTTTGGTATTTTATGTTCAATTGAAAGCAAGTAAAATATCGGGGTTTTGAAGATTTAGTTTTAAAACTAATATTATCCTAATTGGAAGAAAAGTAAATGACAAGAAAAGTAAATTTTGGTGTGAACTTATATATTGAGAAAACGTATTTATCGATGGTATGCTACTCCTTACTAGCGATCTAACCAAACATATTAAATTATTACGCCTTAGCTAGTGCAGCGGTGAATACTCTTTCTTACATGTCATGTATAGGTCAAGGACATATCTACACAAATAGCCCAAGTGACCGGCCTATAAATTGCAATGTACGCAAAATAGCTAAAAGCACACACTACATATCCAACCTAATTAAACATCTAATTCTACACGCTCAACTAGATACTTCTAGTTAACGTTCAAGCTAGGCGGTTCCTAACCAGTTTTTAACAAGTTGACGCATTTTAAAATTAAGAAAAGAACAGAAATAATTATCACACTAACAAGCTTCATGCATCCTAGATAAACACTAATTATATTAGCTTAACATAGAAAAGCTTACATACTATACCGAGAAGCAACTCAAGTATCATAACACTTGAAAACTTGAATTCTTTCATCGAGGAAAATTGATTTTTTTTTTAACGGCAAAATTTATTGAAAACTACCAAGAAGCTAGAAATGACATTACAAGGAAATTAAATTGGGATTTTTCAACCAAGTCTCCCAAGAAAAAGAACATTTATACCTATTAACACACCATAAAAATGAACGAGAAATAATGTCATCAAAAACCACGGACCGTCTCGGAGGAGAAGCGTCCAAAATAAGATGATTCCTAAAATTCCACAAGTGCCACCAAGTAACATAAAAAACTCCTTCCAACATGAGCTTGATCTTAGACGAAAGGCGAATAGCCAGAAACCAAGCATTCCACTCTTCAAACGACAGGACATCTCGCCAATCTAGATCCCACCATCGACAAATAAGACGGAAAATACAACCAGCCATATCACATCGAAATAATACATGAAGAATATCTTCGGGAACCAACCCACACATCGGACAACGATCAGACTCCAAAACGATTCCTCTACTCACCAGATTTACTCTAGGAATACAGAATTTTGGTCTCGTTCGAGCAGATCTCGCTATTCCTTCATTCATAATTCAAATAGCCACTACCATGATACGTGACATTAGTGGGAAATACACGTGCCTCACTAACAACTATATTTCACAAAATGTAGGAATAAAAGTATAGGTTACAAAAATTAACTAAGTTAGCACAACATAAAAGGAATTAAATGATTCGTTATTTGGAATCGTAATAAATTCGCTGTCAGTTATATTAACCTTAGACATGATGAGAGAATAGGTTTTGAAATTAACAATAATCACTTGTAGGGATTGATTGAATGATAAACGGTCAGAATAGAAATGGTTGTGACAAATGAAAGGAGGAAAAACGAAATTGATATTAAAGAAATTAAAGCTAAAATTTGGAAAAAAATAAAATAAAATAAAACTTATTACATAGTTTTTACCAGTTGTTGTTCGTAATAGCTTCAAAATAGTTTCATAATTAACATGACACGTGCTTAGATAGAAAATCACGTCGGACGCAAGACAATCGTTTTCAAAAAGAAGGATTTTGCAATGAACCGTAAACTATCACAATATTACCTGGTATTACCGTCGAGTTGAAATGGTAATACCGGACCTGCCATAAACCTTCAGAGTTGTGAAATCGATGTCAAAATGTAGAGAATTTAGCGAGCAATTTTCTTAACTAGTTTTAAGATTTTTTGGTTCAAAAGGGAGGAGGAAATTTTTCGGAAAGAAGACAAAAGAAGAATGACTAATTGTTAATAGTGTAAAATGTCAAGAGGAACTGACATCACTGACGCAAAATGCATTAAAAAAAATGAAAATGTAGTTCAAATAAATACGTCCTAGTTTTAGTACTATGTCACAAAATTAATTCAAGTTAGTTAAAATTAGGTATCGATCATCTTAGAATGTCAATTTTGCATATCTCCGTATCTATTTTCTGTTGCCGTCCTAGATAAGATTTAACAAAAAAATCAAACAGAGAAGAGGTCAATGTTCAACATTCGAACAAAAAATCAAACAGAGAAGAATGTCAATGTTCCACATTCTTAAAATGAATAAAGTTAGGTCAACCATACATATTCTCCTAACCGAACACAAACCCAACGTGGTATAATCAAGTCCGACCATTTATCGTTTTCTGAAACAAGACACATATGTTCGATTTCATATGAGGTTGTTAAATTTCAGTCGTCCCTTTAATCATAGTGTTATATGATTCACCTGTGCTCGATCAAAACCTATACTATTATAACGATATCGTAAATGTCGTATGCATAACATGGTTTTGAAAGCTGTTTGCATTTCAATATCATGTGTACGAGTTTCGAGTTGTTTGAATACGCTCATGTATGTCTTGTTTAGTTTCAAAGATATTCTTGCTATTTTTACGACTTGCTTATCACNTTTTGGTTCAAAAGGGAGGAGGAAATTTTTCGGAAAGAAGACAAAAGAAGAATGACTAATTGTTAATAGTGTAAAATGTCAAGAGGAACTGACATCACTGACGCAAAATGCATTAAAAAAAATGAAAATGTAGTTCAAATAAATACGTCCTAGTTTTAGTACTATGTCACAAAATTAATTCAAGTTAGTTAAAATTAGGTATCGATCATCTTAGAATGTCAATTTTGCATATCTCCGTATCTATTTTCTGTTGCCGTCCTAGATAAGATTTAACAAAAAAATCAAACAGAGAAGAGGTCAATGTTCAACATTCGAACAAAAAATCAAACAGAGAAGAATGTCAATGTTCCACATTCTTAAAATGAATAAAGTTAGGTCAACCATACATATTCTCCTAACCGAACACAAACCCAACGTGGTATAATCAAGTCCGACCATTTATCGTTTTCTGAAACAAGACACATATGTTCGATTTCATATGAGGTTGTTAAATTTCAGTCGTCCCTTTAATCATAGTGTTATATGATTCACCTGTGCTCGATCAAAACCTATACTATTATAACGATATCGTAAATGTCGTATGCATAACATGGTTTTGAAAGCTGTTTGCATTTCAATATCATGTGTACGAGTTTCGAGTTGTTTGAATACGCTCATGTATGTCTTGTTTAGTTTCAAAGATATTCTTGCTATTTTTACGACTTGCTTATCACCTAGGCCCTAGCTAGTCGTTCATGTTAAGTAAAGAACCTCATACGTAAAATGTTATTATGAAAATCGTTTTGAGTGTACGTTTAGTTAGAATAAGTTCATTTTACGTAGGAACTAAATATTTGTATATATCTAGAAAAAATAGTAAAAATGCATTATTAGAGACATAACGTTCACGTGGACAAAAGAAAAAATCTTCTACAGCAAAGTCTAATGTATTTTAGCATTCTGACAAAATCCTCAACCGACCCTTTTTATTTTCCAATAATCCTATTTAACGTAGGTTTTGCAAGGTTTACTTTCTCCGGAAGAAAATAATATTTTCAACAAGTAGCAAAACTATAATCAGAATCCAATTTACCCCTCAAACTTGTCTTAAAACTGTGAATTTCCGCAATATTTTTGGATATGTTATAAAACACCGCAATTCACAAACAACTTGTATCTTTTATAAGAGGAATTGCATTAATATTCTTTCAAAAATGAATAATTGCATATATATTTATTTCTTAACTAACACTATACAATTATGTAAGTCACAATGCTACAAAAAGTGAGGGAAAATAGTGGAATGTTTAAAAAGTTACTACAACCTATTAACCTAAGACGTGTTTTTTTAATAATTTTGAGCATGGTATTGATGAACGTACGAAAGAGCTGACTCAATTTTTAAATGAACATTCAAAGTGAGGAACAATTAACTTTTTTTATTTTATTTTCTTTTATTATAAACATTCAAATCATGATTGATAAACCTTTATTGATGAACATTAATATTATAATTGAACACTTAGACTATCAATTATAAACAGTCAGACGATTACTGAAAAAACCTTTATTGATGAAGGTTCATATTATGATCGATGTATATTCGAGCCGCAAGATTGATGAACATTCAAACCATTATTAATAAACATAGTTATCAAATGTAGTATTAAAATAATCAAACTTATAGTTTTAACACTGTATTTTATCACAAAAAGAGAGAGGAAAAAAAGATATGTAAATGGTTGAGGTTTACATTGTTTAGAGAGCCAAGTACTAATCTAGTACAAAATATTTTTTTTGGTCCTCACCATGGTCACTTTTAAACTAAATTCCCTAAATGGTCATGCGCGACTACTCAACTCCGCAACCCATCCCAAAACGCGACACGTGTCCTTAACCAAGTACAGTTAGTTACTTTGAATAGGCCCACATAACTACCAAACTTACTCAACCTTTGTGCTACTCAACCGGCGGCTACTCGACTTACATTGATTCACGTGAAAAAGTACATAGGGAACCTAAAAAACACTACTTTGGGAAAGAACAAAATCTTTTGTCTATATTCTCTAAAAAGTACTTTTGATTTTTTAAAAAGTATGAAAGCTATAACGGTCGAGTAGATCTTGGTCGAGTAGCGAATTATGGTCGAGTATCATAACACTTATTAATTATCACAATTAATTTTTAAAACTAACAATTATTAATTGATAACATTTAAATTTCCACCAACATATGGGGATAATAGCATGTAGATCAATCATAGCTCTTGCAAAACTGGACCGACCCCATGATTCCATACACATTGAGGTTGTATAAGTATATAACATCAATAGGGTACCAAGTTTTGTAGCAATAGCAGTCAATTCATCCTCCTTGAATGTCGCGATAGGGGCATCATGGAGTTTAACCCAAAATGGTACACTCTTCAAATCTTCCTTAGACACAATAGCCAAAGGAGACCACTTGCGAAGAATCAATGGCACATTACGTATCATCCATGGTACATTCTCAATCATTGATTTCATACCAGTATTAGAACTAAATTTAAAGAAGAAAATACCTTTCGAATTCATCATAGTTCGAATAAGAACAAATCAACTCCACGCGTTCTTAACATAGTTTTCAACCACATGAAACGCCATGCTTTTACCCAGAACGAACCCATATATAAAATTCTCAAGACGCTCCTTAACCAATAGGACTGATTCAATTGATACGACAACAACAACCCCATTACTGACCGAGGCAATTATGGTACGGCAGTTAGCAACTTTCTTACTTGGTTCCTCATTTAGGCAATCAACATAAAAAACGGACCCCATACTATTCGATTTATCACAAGTAGAAGCCACTTTGGTGGATGTATAAGGGGAGCCAAATGTGTTTGACATGCATGGAAACGGTTCCATATTAGTTGCTTGATTATCGACATTCAGAAGTTTTAAAGGAACCCCATCATCACCCACTAACACAAGATTACCCTCAAGCATTTTACGTTACATATCACGGATCTTTGTAGTTATTTCGTCCTCAAATAATACCACCGTAGGTATATCAGATTTAGATGACTTTTGTTCAGCCTTAAAATCGTTTTTATCCACCAAAGACACAACACCGTATGTGCGTTTCATTGTACTCACACCAAGGCTACCGCACGTGTTTCCTTCATTAATAATAGGCTGTTTGCACAACGTGTAATCTGATTCTTGGATGAAACTGAATCGGCAGCTTTGCATGGTGTATCATCATCAAACGAAGAGTAATTATCGCTAGCAACATGTACCGATAGGCTATCAGCTCCAATTGTTTGTCAATCCATCCCTTTAACATATTTTAAACCAGTTAACTTCCCACCTCTTTTGTCCATCTCTCTCGTAACCCTCATTATGAATGATTACAATTCAGTTGACCCTCAAACCAACATCTAGCCCATGACACAGAACCAGAATACAAATATCAACAACTAAAACGCGCCATTGTTGCAACAAAATGACCCAACGCAATAGGGCTTCTCACACGCACAACTTCAAAACCTACAACTAAGGAAAATTAATACTAAGAACTTCGGTTATGGTTTAAAGGATCAAAGGTATATCAATAATAAAGCACATAATTGATCAGTAGTAACAAATGTAAAACACAACTTGATGATACAAACCCTAAAACCATTTAAAACCCTAATCAATCAGAGTTTAACGTAACGATTAAAACTGATAAACAAGGGAATAAAGTCGACTTAGGGCAAGGATAATCATACTTGGATAGTTAAGATCCAAAACGATTGATGATTAATGAAGAAAAACGATTGAAATTAGAGGTTGTTAGGGTTTTGTCGTTTTCTCCTTGATGGCCAACTTGATAGAGAATAGGAGGGCCTACACTATAGCGGTCTAGATTTAGATGATTAAAAAGCAAAAATTGGTGATAAAATGCGCTTAATTAAAGAAAGATGGAGAAATAGAAGAGTATGTCGAGAAAGTCATTTGGTGAAAATTCTTTCACCATATCCTCTTTTGTTTCCCACATTTCTTTGGATAAGTCTATTTTTGTCACTGATCTTGGCTTTTTGATGATCTGAATCTTAACTGTTCTCAAAAAAATTGGAATTACTCATTTTTTTTAATTCTTCTTTAAATTGAAGTACATTGACCATTATCATCATCCTTGTCATCTCTTTTTAATTTTATAATGCATTGTGTAATGTAAAGAACACCGCTGCTTTATTTCATTCTTGTTTAGATCTTTTATTAAAACTCCATTTATGGTTTGTACACTCCCATTTTATCAAAAATCTCGGAACTTTGCTTACAGTTGGTGCACTTCCTAGAAACAAGTTACTGTTCACAAACTCCCGTTCGCTTAAAGAGTTATGACTGTTTAGTGGTTTCATCTGATTGGTTAACAGATATCATTTCAGTTTCTTTTTTGGTTTGTATGCCATTCGTGGATTTATTGATATGTGTTTGTAATTATTTAATATTGCCACAGTTTTTGTATATTTTTCACGATTCGGTTATAATCATGATTAAGTATAGGCAGCAGTGCATTGTGTTCATAACTATTACCTACAGATTATTAGCATTGATCTTAATTTAGAAAGGATTTACTCTTCCAATACATACGATGGTATCGTATACAAACACTCCGTCGCAACACGTGGGTTGAAATCTTCATTGCCCAACATTTATTGACTAGCAAGTACCATTAATTGTAAATCATCAAAACTTCATAATACTACTAACTGTCATTTTCGTATAGCTATTGCATCGCGATGCAAGAGTACTATACGATATTTATATGAGATATGTTATAAAGTTATTCCCTACAATTCTCGCCATGCGTAAAGTTATTGTTACAAAAAATATATAAAAGAATAGTATTGTTCGCCAAAAGTTTTGATTACAGGGTATCCGCCGCTGCAAAGAGCGGGTACCCTGCTAGTGTAATATGATGCATGTGTACATCATATCCATAGTTTTCTTAAGAGAATATGTCGTACGGGAGTTTTTATTATAGTTTACTTTTTCTTGAGGACGTAAAATGCTCGTTCCACATTTTTCCTTGTTGCTTCGTTCGTGTTCTTATAACTTATTCGCTTTGTCATTTGAGCCCTGCTGTGAAATGGACTTAACAAGACAGACCACTCCGGATATATCCCGTCAGTAAGATAATATCTCGTATTTGAGATCGTTGAAAATCTCCCATTTATAAGTCACGTCATTAGACACAAATGGAATATTTGGTGCTTTCCCGTCAGTAAGATAATATCCCTATTTATAAGTCAAGTTGTTAGCCACAAATGAAACCGCTCGTGCTTTTGAGATCGTTGAAAATAGGCGATTGGCGTATAACGTTCACGTCGTTGTTCGCACCGAAAAATCCAAAGAACGCATGCCAAATCCGTTAGTCTTGTGAGGCAAGCACTTTCAATAAAATGATCGGATCTGACTCGTGATCACCCCTACAATACAGCACTATATGCATTTGGGCAATTACCCCAAGGCCAATCCGTACAATCAATGCTAACTAACATCCCAGGAAACCCATGTTTTTCTTCGTGAAAATCATAGAGTTTTTCAACACCAGTATGTGTAGGCCTTCGCAAAAACTCGTCTCCATATAAGTCCATAATAGCCTTATAGAAAGCTTGGAGAGCATGACGGGAAGTTTTCTTACCCATTTGCATATATTCTTCTAGAGCATCAGGAACGGTGTCGTATACCTACTGACGAATTACAAAGGTACAATTCATCAATGGGGAAATACCAACTTTTCCTGTACAATCATCACTTCTTGAAAATATTAACAATTATCAGTTGATTCCCGAATAATGTGTGTGAATAGTCTTCCACTCATTCGGAACCGCGAACAGAATAATTATGCGTCATACATTGGGATTCAAGAGAAGTAAGGGGCCAATAGACGATTATGAGCATCATAACAATCTCTGTCTATATCTTGTTTCGTGGGATTTTTGGGGTTTGAGAAGTGGAAGCTTGGAAAACCATAGTGACATATTTAAAAAAAGCTAGATCGGTGCTATTAACTTTATCTTTGTCATCCGATGATGTAAAAAAAATAGACCAGAAGACATTTGTTTTAGATAAGATGTGTATAGTTTTTAAGAAATGATGTGTTTGAAAGTGTGTATAAAAATAAATAAGTAATAAGGTATTTATAAGGCAAGTATTTATTATTATATTATTATTATTATTACAACTGAAATAAACGGTCAAAAAATGGGTTTTCGGTTTGCTTTCAACTTGGTCGCATAAGCGACCGACTCCTCCATTTTCATCACCAGAGATGCGTCCCCATGGCACCTGTGTAATGGTTGGGACGGAAGGAGACGCGTCTCCCATGCGGGTCAACAGTCCCTTCTACCTTACCATTACACACGGCCTTAGCATTATCATGGTGTTTGGACCTGATGTTGCGCATGCTGCTACTAAGGATCCTGTCAATACTACGAGCTTTGGTGAGCTTAATGTTGGACCTAACGAATTTGATAAGGAGGAGGGTATTTGGTCCTATGGCGCTGCTACAACGAATAGCAATGATTTTCTGAATTCTGTCCCGACTTACACTACTAGTCTTGGTGATACTACTAAGGATGGTGTACGCAATTCTACACAGCCACAATCGTTCCAAGAGTTTCTTGATTCACGAACGACTAATTCTAATGTTTCTCAGTCTGCTCCTACATCACATGTGGATGCTAGTGACCATGTGGCTAAGAATTTGGAGAGTGAGGCTACTCTTACTTCGTTACCAAACACTCCAAGTACTCTAAAACAGCCTACTACTACGAGTACTACCAATGGGAAGATGGTTTCTTTTGCGGGTGCTATAGTTACTTCTAATGAACCTAAGAAAAGCACGTCAAACTTTCGTAGGCTGGAGTGTAGCAAGAAAGCTAATAGTGTGGATCTTTCTGTCCCGATGAAAGTGGTTGAAGAGGTAAACACTAGGTTTGAGAATACTTTGTATGGGTATTTCCTTGGTCAACGCCTTGCTTTTCCTGTTGTTGATTACTTTGTACGTAATGCGTGGGCTAAGTATGGTATCCAAAAGGTAATGATGAATGAAAAGGGTTTCTTTTTCTTTAAGTTCAATTCAAAGAAAGGTTTTGATGATGTTCTTGAAAACGGTCCTTGGTTGATTAGAAATGTACCTATTATTCTTAAACTATGGACATTGAACACCAACTTACTTAAAGAGGATTTGTCTAACATCCCGGTGTGGGATAAATTCCATGATGTTCCTCTTGCTATGTTTTCTGATGATGGTCTTAGTCTTCTTACCACATTGATTGGTACGCCCAAACGGTTAGATGCTTATACCAGCCAAATGTGCAAGGAATCATGGGGCCGTAGTAGTTTTGCTAGATGCATGATTGAAGTTAAGTTGGATGAGGTGCTTAGGGATAGCCTCACTGTTGAGATACCTTTACTTGATGGGTCGGGTGTGACTATTGAGAAGATACAGGTTAAATACGAGTGGAAACCACCTCGTTGTGATAAGTGTAAGATATTTGTTCATACTTTGATTGACTGTAACACCCCGAAAACCGAATCAGCGGAAGCATACAATTCTGGAGGTGCTACTCGATTGTTATCACAACAAAAGGGTACAAAGAACGGTTTCACACAAACCATTTTAAAGAAAATATATAATTGAAATCCTTCAATTTACAATAATTAAACAATTAGTGCGGAAGCTATAGTTCAAAAATAGATTTAACAGTCCCAAACGGTTTTCGGAGTCTTCTATGACCAAGCCATGCCCCTCGCCAAGCTCGTCCAAGTAATATATACAGCGGCAATATCTAACACCTGAGATAAACATGCTAAAAGTCAACACAAAGGTTGAGTGAATCCATAGGTTTAAGAGTAAAATAGTTGATCACAATATTTCAAGTTCTCAAGAAAGGGGCTACGATGTTATACGCCCAAAAATACCACTGCACTAAGCTCATGACACCAAGCGTTAACCAAACCAACACCAGTACCACTGTACTGAAAATAAGTCGACAATAACCGCGGGATTTCATATATAAACAAATGCCCCCTACGCTAGGTACTGCCAAATACCTAGCCAACCTCAAATATAGTACACTACAATTTGCCTATCCAGCAAAAGGAGTGGGAGGGTCAATTCCTATAGGCCTATATACTATATTCACGCTCACTCGCAAGTGATTAATGGCTCATGATCTGAGGGACTTAATAGTGGCAAAAATCGTACTTAGTGCTTATCCAACAAAATGGCTACTGCTTCACTCACAGTACCAGCATATATAAGTTTCCAGCTCAATAAACAGTTTTCAAATCATTGTGATCATAGTAAAAACAGAGCATGTATCTCACCCCAAGTAGTTTGCAAAGCA
>LBNU01010857.1:123956-153816 GCA_014162995.1 Artemisia annua | reverse complement strand
CGTCCCTGGTGACAAGATAATCTTTCTTCCACTCTCTCTCGGTGCACTCACATCTTAGAAAGAAGGAAATATAGCAGCAGCTACTGTACTTAATTACAAGTATTGTTTCATTTCACATTCACCCGATCATATATCTTTATCATGTTATGTTGTAAGCCTCCTTAGCTTAATTTCCTCTCTAATACATTATAATCACTATGTAAAAAATTTTAGAATCAACAATTTTGTAGCTTGCTCTGAATTTGCTTCAAGACCTATGATGATTATGGCTGTGTTTGGGAGGGGGCTTATCTGGGTTTAGGGGGCTTTAGCTTTTAAAATAATTCGGCTTATATAATAAGTCTTTTTTGGCGTAGAGGCTTACAGAGGCTTTTAAAACTATAAGCCTCAGCCAAATAAAAGGGGCTAAATATTTTAGACCGGGCTTTTAAATATTAAATTACTTATTTACCGCAACTCGTAACTAACTATATTAGCATATGTTTATTTAATTATGTCCTTTTTAGTAATTTTGAAATAATAAGCTTAAGTTTAAGCTAATTTGCCAAACAAGTTTATTTCAATTTCGGGTTATAATATAAGCCTCAGCTAAGCACAGCCCATTGCGCCAAACATACACCATTTGTTCGAGTTAAATGTTGGATTATAGCCACTTTGCATTTATTCCGTTGTTCTTTACTCAATACGATGAAAACTGGTTGTGGTTGAACATGGATTTACCGGAAAAATAAGTGTGAAACAAGTGAAGAAAGGATAAATGAAATGAACTGAAAGGTTAAAGGATCACAACATTGACTTACATATTTAGAAAAGCAATATAATTTGAAATCTAAACATTCAACCACAATAATGAAAGAATGCTTGAAATATATTAATATCAACGCATAAATTGATATTTTTTGGGTAACCATGGTTTCCGACCATTTGGCCGACTAATCCATGGGGTTTGAACCAACCGCCACACAGACTCAAACCAGGTAAAGCCCTCCCTATTCAGGAGGTTGGTGTGGCCACTTAAGGGTTGTTTGCACCCAGCAGGAATTGAACTTGAGACGTCACACAAGTCACAAGCCCTTTTGCCACTAGGCAACCCTTGAGAGTGGTTAACATAAATTGATATTTATTAGAAAATGTCTCAAACATTTCTGAGAAAGCAAAACAGAAAATACAAGCTAGTGTAAGCAGACTTGTTCAAGTGAACAATTGAATGAATGCTAAATTGTGTACAAAAGGTACTATACAAATTTGAATTACAAGAATTATTGCTATAGATAGGCTATAACTTATTTCCTTCAAGCATATGCGCGTGTTCGTTGTTCCCTTTTGTTTGAGAATTGATACTACCTCATTGCATAATATATATCTGTTAGTCAACTCAAAACCCCGATTTTTGTGTGGATGGAAGATTTCTAACGAAATGCGTGATGAAGTTAAAACTCATTACAAATTGTACAAAAACTAATCCACTAAATATGGAAGGAGACATTGGCTCTTATGTAAATCGGATGGCACTTACGTATTCTCATTCCATTTTTGCTTGGTTTTTAATGGAATGGAGCATTGGCTTACAGACTTGGAACGAGCCATTCAAACTTGTTTTATTTTCGCAAAAATAGGAACTTAAATGATTAGATGATGCATGATGAATACTGCATAGTGCATACCTAACACTATCTACTGCATTTTGTTGTGTGTTAACAGAAATATTTCATTCAATTTTGTTGTGTGTTATATGAAAGTTGCTGTCTTTTTCACCTCAAACACATGTTTAGAGATCCCATTCCTACTGCTTTTACAACTCTACTATTTATAGCTCAATCATTTGAAGGATACACGTCTTTAAGATTGTCGTTGAAGATACGTAAGTGAACCGACAAGCAAAGTAAATTGCTATTATACACTGACATTAATCCTAACAAATAGTATAGTTAAGTAGCCCCAATACGATTGATACCGTCAATATTTGGTCTGTGGAGATTTATGTAATCATTTTTAGTCTTCAACTTCAATCTCAAATATTAAAATTCATCTGTAATTAGACTTATAAGGAGTTTTTGTCAAACTGGCAATAGTTATAGCAACCTTAAGTGGCAATAATCTACAAAGCGAACACCAAACACCCTTCTAGTGTAGGAGAATGTACTGCAACACATTTACTTAAGTATGTAACTTCCTGATGAATGAATGTGCTCTCCACACATTGCAGTAAGCCTACAGCCACTTAATATGCCAGTAAAACATTTCTTACTTAGGCCTTATAGTACTTATGTTTATAGTTATTCACTCAATAAGATGAGAAAGATTGTTCGAGCATAAACTCTTAAAAACAGGAGACAGTGTAAAATAGTTAACATGATAAATGAATGTCGAGAATGATTATTCGAAGGAAACATTATTACGATGAAAAGAAATTAACTTTTCAAAAGTTTAATGAAATTATGGTCAGGGCTGTCTTGTGGTTTTGGTGGCTCTAGGCAATAACAACAAAGAGGCCCTATTACACTTGTAAACTAAAGAGAAATTGCATATAAACTTGAATTATATGACTCATATTGTTTAATTAATATTATACGTATTTATATGCAAAACTAATATTAATGTGGCCGTTTTTAAGTTGAGGCCCATTTATTGCCCCCTCCAAGATCCCTCTGATTATGGTGAAACAATCATATCTACAATTTACAACTGTATTCATTAGGATAAAGCGAATTGGGATTGATATTATTCGTAATTGAACTTCCATTAGTATTCGCCTTAATGGCCTGGGAGCAATAAAGGTTACTCTTAATTGCTTGATTGCATTTCATACTTTTCTGTTTTGCGAGTCAAATATTGACCCGTTTAAGTTGTAGAGATAATCATACAAATAAAAGAAAAAACTTCTATGCTAATATAGGAAGTGCATTAATTGGAGCTTCACAATGGTCGGAAAAGTGATTAGGAAAGCAAATTAATCCTTGATATCAAATTTGAATTTTAATTTTCATTGGCTCCATTATAAATCGGATGGCTGTGTTCTAATCCGATACTTGTGTCTTAGCTCCCAACTATCCTCTGTCTCTTTCTGTGCCTCTGTCTCCCTCTCTTGTGATGGAGAGCAGTTCCAACGTCCCAATGCGTCGAGGCAGGCCTGTGGGTGGGGGTGGAAGTGCGGTGTCAAGGAAGAAGACCAAGGAAGGGTCTGGTAAAGTAATTAAAGAAGAAGGAGGAGCAAATCCTTCAGTGGCTATGGAACTGAAGGTCCTTGATACTTGTGTCTTAGCTCCCAACTATCCTCTGTCTCTTTCTGTGCCTCTGTCTCCCTCTCTTGTGATGGAGAGCAGTTCCAACGTCCCAAGGCGTCCAGGCAGGCCTGTGGGTGGGGGTCCTTCAGTGGCTATGGAACTGAAGGTCCTTGAGGTTGCCTCTGGGTCTGATGTCATTGGTGCTGTGTATGATTTTGCTAAGCGCTATCAAGTAGATGTTGGTATTATCAGCGCATATGGGATGGTGAGCAATATCACCATCTACCAACCACAGCCCTTCCCAGATTTTCCCATCCGTAAATTCTACCATCTTTATCACTTGGTGTCTATCAAGGGGAGCTTCTATGGATCGGTAAACTCCAATAGACCAGCAACACCCTTTGATAGCCATTTTGTATCTTTCACAGATTGTGACGGACAATATCATGCTGGCATCATCAAGGGAGGCATAACTGCAAAAAATACTGTGGTTCTGGGCGTTTCTCTTATCAGGGGAACTACTTGTTCTATCAAGTTGCCTCTGCCTCCTCCTCCTCGTGCTTTACCACCGTTTCCTGCTCAGAATGAAGATATGCCTACTGAACCTTTTGGTCTAAATGAGATTTTATCAGGTACTGGAAGGTCTATGACAGCTTTTGGTGTTCCCTCAGTTGCATCACAAGCCAAATTGAACGTGTGGAAATCACTAGCCAGTGGTTCATCTACTTCCTTTTTTAAATGATTTTTACTGGTTCATTATGGAGAGAAGCCTTAATTAAAGTCAGCAACAACAACATTATCTTGTATTTCTGAGAAAAAGTAGAAGTTTGTTCCTTTTTCTTGTCGTTTTCTGTCTTAGATGTATGCTTTTTTGCTTTTGTTTGATTTCCGTCAGTCTAGTTTTCTTTTGAGTTGCTGCTTACAGACACATGTGTCTAAAAGCACTTGTTGCTGTGTGAGTTCAGCTATTTTTATAGTTCTGTCATTTTTGTGGATTTTAATGCTTAATTCATTCTGATTTCTTGTTACGCTTCCTAGGTTCATGTTTTTATGTCTTTTTGCTGATTTTATGTTCATTTCCCATCCAAAACTGTTCATATATGTACCATAGCATAAGCATATAGACCGCGGACCGGACCGGACTGAAAAACCGGGCCGAACCCAAAACCGGCCCGAACCGGGGACCGCACCGGACCGAATGTATTACGGTCAGGTCCTCGGTCCTCCCTTTTAGCCATTTTCAGTCCTCGGCCCGGTCCGGTTCGATCTTACGCACAACCGGACATTACGCTTTGTTGGACCGGACCAGACCGACCGGACATGGACCGAATATTTCAGTCCGGTCCTCCGTCCGGTGTTTTGGGCCGAATCGGTTTTCAGTCTGTTCCGGTTTTGGTCGGTCCGGTCCGGTTTTCTGACCGTGCTCAGCCTTACATAACCATAAATGGAGGACCAATGGTTGATTATATATCTTATATCTTTCAAAAAAAGGATATCAGTTCACATCGTTGTCAGTCAGATATACACTAATAAAGTTACAACAATATGTCCATTTTTTCCACAGGGAATATCAAGACAAATCTAAGGCAATAACCATTTTCAACATAAAACTAGACATGTCTCTGGTGTTTTAAATCACTCACTTGAGTATGGCATCGTAAATCCACAAACCTGCTAATACCCATGATATCATGTCTCTTGTCTATCTTGCTATCAAAGTATCAAAACACCCAAACAAAAACAAGAAGTGGATACTTAAAAAACAAAATTTGTTGCTAAAAAGTGGTGGATTGTGATATTTTCTAACCAGGTTTTGGGTTTAGTTTCTCAAACGATAATCTTGATATCATGTAAATGTATATGCCTTGATAATTTTACTGGCTTTTAAGAATATATGTATGTAATAGGCAATACGATACATGCATGGGTTTGTGGTTTATAACATACTAATGAATATTTGCAGATGCCCAACTTGATTTAAAGATGCTTGATGAATAAACATCCACTAATGTGCTTACCCAATGTATTTAATTATTGTTTCTTCGAATGGAGTGGTGACCGAGTTGAATTTTTTAAAGAAAGTTAGCTTGGATCATAACTCTTCTAAACTTCATTTTGTTATATTTACGTTTTTTGTTATTTATGTTTATCTTGAACGTGGCTCTTGATGTATTTGAATTTTCAGATCTTCAGAGACCTATTGGCGTGTTATCTAACACTCTGTATGTCAGTTGCTGGCATCTGATCTACTCACTGCACGGTATCTACTTTATTTTACTGCCTGATGGGTTTCGTTTTCTCAAACCGTTTAAACCAACTGTTAGCTGCCTCGTATATAAGTGTTAAAACTTAAAAGTAACTATCTTATGGAACCAGCTTCTCCTACTTGATAGATATGCTCTATATATTTTGCGATACCATGAAAGCTTCTAGTGATATATGTTGCTATAGGTATGTACATTGTCACTTGGGGCTGCACTCGTTGATTGTTTTAAAAGTTAATACCCATATCTCGTGTTTGCTTTGGATTCTATCCATCCAAAGTTGGTAGTTTTAGTTACATCATTTGATAAAGAATATTCGTGATCGAGAATCCGAAAAAAGATTTTAAGTTTGGTGACAACAATTGGATAAAAAATTAGTACAAAAAAGTTGGCTTTAATCGGGCTTTAACTGGTTGGCTTACAGACTTGGAATGGGCCATTCAAACTTGTTTTATTTTTGCCAAAACAGAAATTTTATACTGCATACCTAACACTATCTACTGCATCTCCAAGTCATCTTCGGGATTAATTAGGAACCTATTAAAATCCATTCCAAAGCCTTGTTATATAGTTATATCTGCAACAATATGCTTCAAGGAATTAACATTTGTCTCCTTAACAAAAATATTTCATTCAGTTTTGTTGTGTGTTAGATGAAAGTTGCTGTCCTTTTCACCTCAAACACATGTTTCGAAAGCCCGTTCCTACTGCTTTTGCAACTCTACTACTTTATAGCTCAATCATTTGAAGGATACACGTCTTTAAGATTCTTGTTGAAGATTCAAAAGTGAACCGACAAGCAAAGTAAATTGCTATCATACACTGACATTAGTCCTATCTCCTAACAATTAGTATAGCTAAGAAGCCCCAATACGATTGATACAATCTATATTTGGTCTCTGGAGATTTATGTTATCAATTCTAATCTTCAACTTCAATCTCAAATATTAAAATTCATCTGAAATCAGACTTATAAGGAGTTTTTGTCAAACTGTCAATATTACTTATAGCAACCTTAAGTGGCAATAATCTACAAAGTGAACACCAAACACCCCTTTAGTGTAGGAGAATGTACTGCAACACATTTACTTAAGTATGTAACTTCCTGATGAATGAATGTGCTCTCCACACATAGCAACCTTATGGGTGCATTTGGTTTATGGGAATGGATTTCATTCCCAATAAATTGTTTGGTTGGTGGGTTTTATTTTGAGATATGGGTATGAAACCCATAAAACTAGGCATATCTCATACCCACCAAGCATGGTGGGTTTACAAACCCATAGCGATTTCGTTAACCAACCAAACGCCCTTGTTACGCCTTATAGTACTCATGTGTATATTTAGTCATGACTCAATAAGACGAGAAAGATTGTTGGAGCATAAACTCTTAAAAACAGGAGACAATATAAAATAGTTCACCTGATAAATGAATGACGAGAATGATTATTCGAAGGAAACATTATTACGTATGATGAAAAGAAATTAACTTTTCAAAAGTTTAATGAAATTATGGAGAGGCGTCTCGTGGTTTTTGGTGGCCCTAAGCAATAACAATAACATAAAGAGGCCCTATTACACTTGTAAACTAAAGAGAAATTGCATATAAACTTGAAGAATATGACTCATATTGTTTAATATTATACTATATGCAAAACTAATAGAAATGTGGCCCTTTTTAAGTCGAGGCCCTATGCGACGGCACCTATTGCACACCCCTCCAAGACCCCTCTCGTTATGGTGAAACAATCATATCTACAATTTACAACTGTATTCATAAGGATAAAGCGGATTGGGATTGATATTATTCGTAATTGAACTTCCATTAGTATTCGCCTTAATGTCCATGAGAGCAATAAAGGTTACTCTTAATTGCTTGATTGCATTTCTAACTTTTCTGTTTTGCGACTCAAATATTGACCGGTTTAAGTTGTAGAGCTAATCATACAAATAAAAGAAAAAACTAATATGCTAATATAGGAAGTGCATTAATAGGAGCTTCACAACGGTCGAAAAAGTGATTAGGAAAGCAAATTAATCCTTGATATCAAATTTTAGAAATTTGAAGTTTTGGCTCCATTATAAATCGGATGGCTGTGTTCCAATCTGATTCTTGTGTCTTAGCTCCCAACTATCCTCTTGTCTCTTTCTGTGCATCTGCTCCCTCTCTTGTGATGGAGAGCAGTTCCAACGTCCCAAAGCGTCGAGGCAGGCCTGTTGGTGGGGGTGGAAGTGCGGGGTCAAGGAAGAAGACCAAGGAAGGGTCTGGTATAGTAATTAAAGAAGGAGGAGCAAATCCTTCAGTGGCTATGGAACTGAAGGTCCTTGAGGTTGCCTCTGGGTCTGATGTCATTGCTGCAGTGTATGATTTTGCTAAGCGCTATCAAGTAGATGTTGGTATTATCAGCGCATATGGGATGGTGAGCGACATCAATATCTACCGACCACAGCCCTTCCCAAATTCTCCCATCCGTCAATTCAACCGTCTTTATCACTTGGTGTCTATCAAGGGGAGCTTCTATGGATCTGTAAAGTCTATTAGACCACCACCACCCTTTGATAGCCATTTTGTATCTTTCACAGGTTGTGACGGACAATATCATGCTGGCATCATCCTGGGAGGCATAACTGCAGTAAATACTGTGGTTCTGGGCGTTTCTCTTATCAGGGGAACTACTTGTTCTATCAAGTTGCCTCTGCCTCCTCCTCCTCATCCTTTACCACCGTTTCCTGCTCAGAATGAAGATGTGCCAACTGAACCTTTTGGTCTACATGAGATTTTATCAGGTACTGGAAGGTCTATGACAGATGTTGGTGTTCCCTCAGTTGCATCACCAGCCAATTTGAATGTGTGGAAATCGCTAGCCAGTGGTTCATCTACCTCCTTTTTTAAATGATTTTTACAGGTTCATTATGGAGAGAAGCCTTAATTAAAGTCAGCAACAACAACAACATTATCTTGCATCTCTGAGAAAAAGTAGAAGCTTGTTCTGTTTTTCTTGTCGTTTTCTGTCTTAGATGTCTGCTTTTTTGCTTTTGTTTGATTTCCGTCAATCTAGTTTTCTTTACAGTTGCTGCTTACAGACACATNCTTTCCTACTGCTTTTGCAACTCTACTACTTTATAGCTCAATCATTTGAAGGATACACGTCTTTAAGATTGTTGTTGAAGATTCAAAAGTGAACCGACAAGCAAAGTAAATTGCTATCATACACTGACATTAGTCCTAACTCCTAACAATTAGTATAGCTAAGAAGCCCCAATACGATTGATACAATCTATATTTGGTCTCTGGAGATTTATATTATCAATTCTAATCTTCAACTTCAATCTCAAATATTAAAATTCATCTGAAATCAGACTTATAAGGAGTTTTTGTCAAACTGTCAATATTACTTATAGCAACCTTAAGTGGCAATAATCTACAAAGTGAACACCAAACACCCCTTTAGTGTAGGAGAATGTACTGCAACACATTTACTTAAGTATGTAACTTCCTGATGAATGAATGTGCTCTCCACACATAGCAACCTTATGGGTGCATTTGGTTTATGGGAATGGGAATGAAGGAATGGATTTCATTCCCAATAAATTGTTTGGTTGGTGGGTTTTATTTTGAGATATGGGTATGAAACCCATAAAACTAGGCATATCTCATACCCACCAAGCATGGTGGGTTTACAAACCCATAGCGATTTCGTTAACCAACCAAACGCCCTTGTTACGCCTTATTGTACTCATGTGTATATTTAGTCATGACTCAATAAGACGAGAAAGATTGTTGGAGCATAAACTCTTAAAAACAGGAGACAATATAAAATAGTTCACCTGATAAATGAATGACGAGAATGATTATTCGAAGGAAACATTATTACGTATGATGAAAAGAAATTAACTTTTCAAAAGTTTAATGAAATTATGGAGAGGCGTCTCGTGGTTTTCGGTGGCCCTAAGCAATAACAATAACATAAAGAGGCCCTATTACACTTGTAAACTAAAGAGAAATTGCATATAAACTTGAAGAATATGACTCATATTGTTTAATATTATACTATATGCAAAACTAATAGAAATGTGGCCCTTTTAAGTCGAGGCCCTATGCGACGGCACCTATTGCACACCCCTCCAAGACCCCTCTCATTATGGTGAAACAATCATATCTACAATTTACAACTGTATTCATAAGGATAAAGCGGATTGAGATTGATATTATTCGTAATTGAACTTCCATTAGTATTCGCCTTAATGTCCATGAGAGCAATAAAGGTTACTCTTAATTGCTTGATTGCATTTCTAACTTTTCTGTTTTGCGACTCAAATATTGACCGGTTTAAGTTGTAGAGCTAATCATACAAATAAAAGAAAAAACTAATATGCTAATATAGGAAGTGCATTAATAGGAGCTTCACAACGGTCGAAAAAATGATTAGGAAAGCAAATTAATCCTTGATATCAAATTTTAGAAATTTGAAGTTTTGGCTCCATTATAAATCGGATGGCTGTGTTCCAATCTGATTCTTGTGTCTTAGCTCCCAACTATCCTCTTGTCTCTTTCTGTGCATCTGTCTCCCTCTCTTGTGATGGAGAGCAGTTCCAACGTCCCAAAGCGTCGAGGCAGGCCTGTGGGTGGGGGTGGAAGTGCGGGGTCAAGGAAGAAGACCAAGGAAGGGTCTGGTATAGTCATTAAAGAAGAAGGAGGAGCAAATCCTTCAGTGGCTATGGAACTGAAGGTCCTTGAGGTTGCCTCTGGGTCTGATGTCATTGCTGCAGTGTATGATTTTGCTAAGCGCTATCAAGTAGATGTTGGTATTATCAGCGCATACGGGATGGTGAGCGACATCAACATCTACAGACCACAGCCCTTCCCAAATTCTCCCATCCGTCAATTCAACCGTCTTTATCACTTGGTGTCTATCAAGGGGAGCTTCTATGGATCTGTAAAGTCTATTAGACCACCACCACCCTTTGATAGCCATTTTGTATCTTTCACAGGTTGTGACGGACAATATCATGCTGGCATCAAAAAAGGTGAAAAATATCTTAAAAATCATCAGCAACGGTTTATAACATACTAATGAATATTTGCAGATTCCCAACCTAATTTAAAGATGCGTGATGAATAATAACATCCAGTAATGTGCTTACCCATCGTATTTAATTATTGTTTCTGCGAATGGAGTGGTGACCGAGTTGACTTTTTTTAAGAAAGTTAGCTTCAATCATAACTCTTCTAAACTTCATTTTGTTATATTTACTTTTTTTGTTATTTATGTTTATCTTGAACGTGGCTCTTAATCTATTTGTAATTTTCAGATCCTTAGAGACCTATTGGGTGTGTTATCTAACACTCTGTATATCAGTTGCGTGCATCTGATCTACTCACTGCACGGTATCTACTTTAGTTTACTGCCTGATGGGTTCGTTTGCTCAAACCGTTTAAACCAACTGTTAGCTGCCTCGTATATAAGTGTTAAAACTAACAACCTTGTGGAACCAGCTTCTCCTACTTGATAGATATGCTCTATATAATTTGTGATACCATGAAAGCTTCTAGTGATATATGTTGCTATAGGTATGTACATTGTCACTTGGGGCTGCACTTGTTGATTGTTTTAAAAGTTAATACCCATATCTCGTGTTTGCTTTGGATTCTATCCATCCAAAGTTGGTAGTTTTAGTTAAATCATTTGATAAAAAATATTCGTGATTGAGAATCCGAAAAAAGATTTCAAGTTTGGTGACAACAACTGGGTTAAAAATAAGTATAAAAAAGATGGCTTTAATCGGGCTTTAACTGGTTGGCTTACAGACTTGGAACGAGCCATTCAAAGTTGTTTTATTTTTGCGAAAACAGAAATTTAAATGATTAGATGATGAATGATGAATACTGCATATACTGCATCTCCAATGCATCTTCGGGATTAATTAGGAACCTATTAAAATCCATTCCAATGCTTTGTTATATAGTTATATCTGCAACAATATGCTTCAAGGAATTAACATTTGTGTCCTTAACAAAAACATTTTATTCAATTTTGTTGTGTGTTAGACGAAAGTTGCTGTCTTTTTCAGCTCAAACACATGTTTCGAAAACCCGTTCCTACTGCTTTTGCAACTCTACTATTTTATAGCTCAACCATTTGAAGGATACACGTCTTTAAGATTGTCGTTGAAGATTCAAAAGTGAACCGACAGGCAAAGTAAATTGCTATCATACACTGACATTAGTCCTAACTCCTAACAATTAGTATAGCTAAGAAGCCCCAATACATTGAGTCTTTTTTTTTTGTTAACCATGATTCCGACCTTTTGGCCGACTAATCCAAGGGGTTTGAACCCACCGCCACACAACCAGGTAAAGTCCTCCCTTTTCAGGAGGTTGGCGTGGCCACTTAAGCTTATTTGCACATAGCACGAATTGAACTTGAGACCTCACACATTCTAGAGTGGTAGTCACAGGCCCTTTTGTAATCATTTTTAAGGCCCTTTTGTAATCATTTTTAATCTTCAAACTGTCAATATTAGTTACAGCAACCTTAAGTGACAATAATCTACAAAGTGAACACCAAACAACCCTCTAGTGTAAAAGAATGTACTGCAACACATTTCCTTGTAACTTCCTGATGAATGAATGTGCTCTCCAACATAGCATCTTAAGGGTGCGTTTGGTTTATGGGAATGAAGGAATGGATTTCATTCCCAATAAATTGTTTGGTTGGTGGGTTTTATTGAGATATGGGTATGAAACCCATAAAACTAGGCATATCTCATACCCACCAAGCATGGTGGGTTTACAAACCCATAGTGATTCCGTTAACCAACCAAACGCCCTAGTTACGCCTTATAGGACTCATGTGTATATTTAGTCATGACTCAATAAGACGATAAAGATTGTTCGAGCATAAACTCTTAAAAACAGGAGACAGTATAAAATAGTTCACCTCATAAATGAATGACGAGAATAAGCATAAACTCTTAAAAACAGGAGCAGTGTAAAATAGTTCACCTCATAAATGAATGACGAGAATGCTTATTCGAAGGAAACATTATTATGATGAAACAAATTAACTTTTCAAAAGTTTAATGAAATTATGGAGTGGGCGTCTCGTGGTTTTCGGTGGCCCTAGGCAATAACAACAAAGACGCCCCGTTACACTTGTAAACTAAAGAAAAATTGCATATAAACTTGAATTATATGACTCATATTGTTTAATATTATACGTATTTATATGTAAAACTAATAAAAATGTGGCCCTTTTTAAGTTGAGGCCCTGTGCGACGGCGCCTATTGCACACCCCTCCGAGACCCCTCTCATTATGGTGAAACAATCATATCTACAATTTACAACTGTAGCCATAAGGATAAAGCTGATTGGGATTGATATTATTCGTAATTGAACTTCCATTAGTATTCGCCTTAATGGCCATGAGAGCAATAAAGGTTACACTTAATTGTTTGATTGCATTTCTAATTTTTCTGTTTTGCGAGTCAAATATTGACCGGTTTAAGTTGTAGAGCTAATCATACAAATAAAAGAAAAAACTAATATGCTAATATAGGAAGTGCATTAATACGAGCTTCACAACGGTCGAAAAAGTGATTAGGAAAGCAAATTAATCCTTGATATCAAATTTTAGAAATTTGAAGTTTTGGCTCCATTATAAATCGGATGGCTGTGTTCCAATCTGATTCTTGTGTCTTAGCTCCCAACTATCCTCTTGTCTCTTTCTGTGCCTCTGTCTCCCTCTCTTGTGATGGAGAGCAGTTCCAACTTCCCAAAGCATCGAGGCAGGCCTGTGGATGGGAGTGGAAGTGCGGGTTCAAGGAGGAAGACCAAGGAAGGGTCCGGTATAGTAATTAAAGAAGAAGGAGGAGCAAATCCTTCAGTGGCTATGGAACTGAAGGTACTTGAGGTTGCCTCTGGGTCTGATGTCATTGCTGCAGTGTATGATTTTGCTAAGCGCTATCAAGTAGATGTTGGTATTATCAGTGCATATGGGATGGTGAGCAACATCACCATCTACCAACCACAGCCCTTCCCAAATTTTCCCATCCATCAATTCGACCGTCTTTATCACTTGGTGTCTATCAAGGGGAGCTTCTATGGATCTGTAAACTCCATTAGACCACCACCATCCTTTGATAGCCATTTTGTATCTTTCACAGGTTGTGACGGACAATATCATGCTGGCATCATCCTGGGAGGCATAACTGCAGTAAATACTGTGGTTCTGGGCGTTTCTCTTATCAGGGGAACTACTTGTTCTATCAAGTTGCCTCTGCCTCCTCCTCCTCGTCCTTTGCCATCGTTTCCTGCTCAGAATGAAGATGTGCCAACTGAACCTTTTTGTCTAGATGAGATTTTTTCAGGTACTGGAAGGTCTATGCCAGATGTTGGTGTTCCCTCTGTTGCATCACCAGCCAATTTGAACGTGTGGAAATCGCTAGGCAGTGGTTCATCTGCCTCCTTTTTTAAATGATTTTTACTGGTTCATTATGGAGAGAAGCCTTAATTAAAGTCAGCAACAACAACAACATTATCTTGTATCTCTGAGAAAAAATAGAAGCTTGTTCTGTTTTTCTTGTCGTTTTCTGTCTTAGATGTCTGCTTTTTTGCTTTTGTTTGATTTCCGTCAATCTAGTTTTCTTTACAGTTGCTGCTTACAGACACGTGTGTCTAAAAGCACTTGTTGCTGTTTGAATTCAGCTATTTTTATAGTTCTGTTTAAATTCATTCTGATTTCTTGTTACGCTTCCTAGGTTACATGTTTTTGTGTTGTTGTGTTGTTTGCGGATTTTATGTTCATTTCCCAATATATGTACCAAGCGTACCATAAATGTAGGACCAATGGTTGATTATATATCTTTTTATCCTTCAAAAATGGATATCAGTATATGTACATCAGATCGTTGTCAGTCAGATAACACTAGTAAAGTTACAACAACCTATGCTATTTTTTCCCCCAGGGAATATCAAGACACATCTAAGGTAAATACCATTTCCAACATAAAACTAGACATGTCTGTATTTTTAAATCACTCACTTGAGTCTGGCATCGTAAATCCACAAACCTGCTAATACAAATGATCTATCTTGCTATCAAAGTATCAAAACCCACAACAAAAACAAGAAAATGGATACTCAAATGCAAAAAGTTGTTGCTAAAAAGTGGACTGTGATGNATAGGAAGTGCATTAATACGAGCTTCACAACGGTCGAAAAAGTGATTAGGAAAGCAAATTAATCCTTGATATCAAATTTTAGAAATTTGAAGTTTTGGCTCCATTATAAATCGGATGGCTGTGTTCCAATCTGATTCTTGTGTCTTAGCTCCCAACTATCCTCTTGTCTCTTTCTGTGCCTCTGTCTCCCTCTCTTGTGATGGAGAGCAGTTCCAACTTCCCAAAGCATCGAGGCAGGCCTGTGGATGGGAGTGGAAGTGCGGGTTCAAGGAAGAAGACCAAGGAAGGGTCCGGTATAGTAATTAAAGAAGGAGGAGCAAATCCTTCAGTGGCTATGGAACTGAAGGTACTTGAGGTTGCCTCTGGGTCTGATGTCATTGCTGCAGTGTATGATTTTGCTAAGCGCTATCAAGTAGATGTTGGTATTATCAGTGCATATGGGATGGTGAGCAACATCACCATCTACCAACCACAGCCCTTCCCAAATTTTCCCATCCATCAATTCGACCGTCTTTATCACTTGGTGTCTATCAAGGGGAGCTTCTATGGATCTGTAAACTCCATTAGACCACCACCATCCTTTGATAGCCATTTTGTATCTTTCACAGGTTGTGACGGACAATATCATGCTGGCATCATCCTGGGAGGCATAACTGCAGTAAATACTGTGGTTCTGGGCGTTTCTCTTATCAGGGGAACTACTTGTTCTATCAAGTTGCCTCTGCCTCCTCCTCCTCGTCCTTTGCCATCGTTTCCTGCTCAGAATGAAGATGTGCCAACTGAGCCTTTTGGTCTAGATGAGATTTTTTCAGGTACTGGAAGGTCTATGCCAGATGTTGGTGTTCCCTCTGTTGCATCACCAGCCAATTTGAACGTGTGGAAATCGCTAGGCAGTGGTTCATCTGCCTCCTTTTTTAAATGATTTTTACTGGTTCATTATGGAGAGAAGCCTTAATTAAAGTCAGCAACAACAACAACATTATCTTGTATCTCTGAGAAAAAGTAGAAGCTTGTTCTGTTTTTCTTGTCGTTTTCTGTCTTAAATGTCTGCTTTTTTGCTTTTGTTTGATTTCCGTCAATCTAGTTTTCTTTACAGTTGCTGCTTACAGACACGTGTGTCTAAAAGCACTTGTTGCTGTTTGAATTCAGCTATTTTTATAGTTCTGTTTAAATTCATTCTGATTTCTTGTTACGCTTCCTAGGTTACATGTTTTTGTGTCTTTTTGCGGATTTTATGTTCATTTCCCATATATGTACCATAGCGTAACCATAAATGTAGGACCAATGGTTGATTATATATCTTATATCCTTCAAAAAATGGATATCAGTATATGTACATCAGATCGTTGTCAGTCAGATATACACTAGTAAAGTTACAACACTATGTCCATTTTTTCCACAGGGAATATCAAGACACATCTAAGGTAATAACCATTTCCAACATAAAACTAGACATGTCTGTAGTGTTTTAAATCACTCACTTGAGTCTGGCATCGTAAATCCACAAACCTGCTAATACCAATGATCTATCTTGCTATCAAAGTATCAAAACACCCAAACAAAAACAAGAAAATGGATACTTCAAAAGCAAAAGTTGTTGCTAAAAAGTGGACTGTGATATTTTCTAAAACGATAATCTTGATATCATGTAAATGTATAAGCCTTGATAATTTTGCTGGTTTTTAAGAATGTATGTATGTAATAAGCAATAAGATATATTCACGGGTTTGTGGTTTATAATGACTGTAAACAAAACCGTATGTAATATAACAACCAGTCAAATGGAATCAATCAATAACTAGATCTACGCATGTAAAAACTAGTCAACTACAGAAAAAAGAAAAATCAAAAAAGGTGAGAAAAAACTTAAAATCATCAGCAAGGATTTATTACATCCACTAATGTGCTTACCCATCGTATTTAATTATTGTTTCTTTGAATGGAGTACGCAAGGGTGACCGAGTTGTTGTTGTTGTTGGGTTTTTTTTTTTTTTTTTTTTTTTTTTTTTTTTTTTTTTTTTTTTTTTTTTTTTTTTTTTTATTTTATTTAATTTATAAAAAGGAAAGTTAGCTTGGATCATTACTCTTTGAAACTTCATTTTGTTATATTTACGTTTTTTGTTATTTATGTTTATCTTGAACGTGGCTCTTAATCTATTTGTAATTTTCAGATCCTCAGAGACCTATTGGTGTGTTATCTAACACTCTGTGTGTCAGTTGCTTGTGTCTGATCTACTCACTGCATGGTATCTACTTTATTTCATTGCCTGATGGGTTCGTCTGCTCAAACCGTTTAAATCAACTGTAAGCTGCCTCGTATATATGTTTTGAAACTAACAACCTTATGGAACCAGCTTCTCCAACTTGATTTATGCTCTATATAATTTGCTATAACATGAAAGCTTCTTGTGATATATGTGTCATATAGGTATGTACATTGTCAGTTGGGGATTCCGTCATCGATTGTCTTAAAAGTTAATACCCATATTTCGTGTTTGCTTTGGATTCTATTCATCCAAAGTTGGTAGTTTTAGATGGTCTTATATATTGTTTAGCTCATTTCAACGGCGTGCCTAGGTCCTTAGCCTGTTAATTTCACTCATGGTTTGTGACGGCTTATTACTTCTGCTGATGATTTTTTAAGGGCCACTTAAATTCATTGAAAACTATAAGAGAAGTATTCACAATTTTTCATGACTTTTCTATATATTTGAATAAGTCATGTTTACGTATCAAGTAAAACATTTCGACAACTCAGAATGATTTTTTTTACATCCACTTCGAATTAATAATGCCTGACAATGAAACATTGCATGAATCCTCGTGTACTTATACACCCTAATAGAAAGATCTGCATTCTTTGATGCAGCTTGCGCTTTAATTTTTCACCAGGTTCTATACACCCTTCATCCAAAACCCATACCTACTTATCTGCCATAGATAGTCAACTTATCCATTTCACAGAAGAACCAAATGGATGATCTTGAGAGAAACTTAGACAAAGGTTCTAAACTCCATTCCTTCTGTAAAATGCCTTGCTGGATGTAAGTACTATGAAATTATTAAATTTCCTATACAAAAGTGCTTAATCAAGTACCCAAGCGGCCAAGCTTACATGTTTTTAGTTTTTTAGCTCAATAGCTTAAGTCCGTACAATATAAATCATTTGATAAAGAATATTTGTGATCGAAAAACCGAAAAAAGATTTCAAGTTTGGTGACAACAATTGGATAAAACATAAGTACAAAAAAGTTGGCTTTAATCGGGCTTTAACTGGTTGGGTTTACACCTGGCTAAACTGGCTTCTTTTTTCAGGCCAGGCCAACACAAGACCGATCGATCAGGCTTTGAACTGAGCTTTGGACTCGAATAAGGCATGAAGTAGGATCGATCTGGCAAGGTAGGACCTGGCTTGGGCTGGACCACGGACCGCGTTTGGGCTTTGCTTGTTTTGCCTATCTCTAAAAATATTACTTGATCTTAAATAAACTTAGCTGTTGTGTTTTTTCCGAAAGGAGTTGGTTACACAATAGGCATGTCTAGATGAAGTTTACTGTTCCAGGAAAAAAAACAAAACAAAACGTCTGGATGAAGTTTTATAAATTCCATCACATTCCATTTGCAGAGTCGATGGGACTTTATGTATCACATTTGGGTAATAATCATGTCATATGAGCCTTGATCTCCAACTAGCCACTTAAATCCTAAAGAGTTATGAAAAAAGTAAATAACTCAACCTTATACTTGCTATCAGATTATATGAAGAAAAAAAAAATGATTTAGTTATTTTATTCCAGTATATCAGTTGGCCAAAATTGTTGCCACATTGAAATTTCATCTTTGTTATATAGTTTCCTAATTCCTGCATAGAACCCTTCAATTTCATTTCCTTCTTCACGATGGTCTCTTCTGTTGATCGTCATACGTCTCCATCGTGAACCAGGTGCATACTGCTTAAATTCGAGCACCACAGTATCTGTTTGAATGACTTTCCTAATTATCAATCGTATTTCGGAAATCGATAATTAGTATTAGAAGGAGATTATATGAATGACTCACCGCTTTCATGGCAACGACAAAAAGTAACGTTGCCATCACATGATTCTAAGTGCCCTATAACACCATACCACCAACCTGCAATATCACAAATCACAGATAATTCAGATTCTTGATGACACAAGTGTCTTTCAAGATGCAACTCGGTATCTAACTTATGATTGTATGGGTCCTATGAATTATGTGATATCGACCTAATAAGATCAGTTTGTGTGTATTAGAATCAATAAAGGAATATAATGATAAACACACATAGGAACGTTTATGAAATAAGAGAAGTGGGAGAACATTATTATATTCCAAAGTACTAAGGAGCAAAAAAAAAAAAAAAATGTGTCTCTAGAATGAAGAACATATACCGTAAGGGAAATGTTTATTCCTTCTCCATTGAATTTCGATGTGATCTCTTGGGCGTAAATCATCCAAACAGTCTGAAATATGAAGATCATGAGGTAACTTATCAACCGGAGCTTCCCTTAGTCTCTCCCATGTCACTCCATTCTCTGCAGGAATATCTTTTGACCCGTGTGGTGGATATCTATGCCACCAAATAAGCTTTAAATGTTACTATTTTGTGTTGCTGTATCGGTATATAGAAACCAGTTTTGAATTTTACCGAATTTTACCTGGCCTCAAATGTATCGGTATGACAATCATAGCTAAGCTCTGCATCATAGCACGACATGATGAACCCAACATGCCCATTCTGTATAACCAGGAAATTTAATGTAACTAAATCATTAACATCCATTGAATGACAATATATAAATTTTCGTTAGCCCCACCAAGATAATGATTATAGTTAATTTGTATATTTTGCCGCCTTTTTACATTATTTTTGTCTATGGCTTGATGGGGGGTTCAATTATTGCTGTGGTCCAATGTATCATACATAAATACTGTATGGTATAACTTAAGCCATTAGGATGATTGACTTATCCAACCAGTGTAAGCAATAACAGAACATTAAGTTCTATTGAAGCTTTTTAAAAAAGTTAAAATACTATTAAGTGCAACATTCAAATGAGGGACCACGCGCACTGTCACTATTCACTAACTATGAAGGAGTTGGTGAAAGATTGGATGATAAGCTTACCTCACGGTTAAAGACCTGAGCAGGAAAGCAGAACTTGCCAGTCTCAAGGGATCGGTAGAATGACACAATCAAAAAACTGTCTTGTGGCTGAGAAGACTTTCTTCCCTCATTATAACTAGATTTTAACATCACAACAGACCAGAGTTTAGACAAATAGACCTTAAAAATGCCTCTTCGTTCTCTACCATCTTCAAAGGAACTCAAACGCTCTTTTTGAGATGCAACATGCAACTTCCACTCCTTTTGCGCATCAAGACCAATAATTCTACCCCATTTCTGCGTCATATGGCGTCTCCATAGGTAATCACTCAAACAAATGTTTCTAAAATAATTAGAAACACAAGCCATTGTACAAAGATCAGTAGGCTCAAGCTTCTCGAGTATAGTTTCAATTGCCAAATCAGGCAAATCCAATAGCCTTGACTCCATTGATGCATTCGTTTCAACGCTCTTGGTGTTATTTGTTTCCATGTTGCTAAAACATCTTTTCTTAGCCTTTGAGGAGATCTTTGAATAGAAGCTTATAGAGAATGCATTTTTTAAAAGTTTGCCAAGAACTTCTTCCGAGAAATAGAAAGAAAGCAGTCCCATCTCATTAGCCCATGGCTGAAGTTGCTTAAGTGGAAGAGAGCATATAAAAAAGAGGATGAAGGAGATGAATGTAACTAAGTAGATTAACATTCTGAATGTCTATAAAAGGAAGCTATCCAAATTTTATTTGGAGAAAGGATCTTTAACAACTCCTCCTCTTTCTTTAATATATAGTCTTTTTTTTTTTTTTTTTTTTTTTTTTTTTTTTAAATGAGGTTTAGACTTTAGACGAAGCCCACCAAACCCCGAGTGGGCTCCGCCTTCTTCCGAAGGAAAAACAAGAAAACCGGAAAGGAAGAAATAAAGCCTACAAACACAAAGTGACAGGGTTAAATCCTATAGATGAGGATGATTGCATACAACAAGTCGTTAAAAACTTGTAGACATGAACAAATTTCGATGAAATGTGGAATGAAAACAAATCAAGATTGAACCAAAAAGATATATTTAAACAAACAACTAAAGCTTAAAAAAAAACAAAATATTACAATTCTTTTTGTAGGTTGAACGAAACTAAAAACACAATTTCTCGCTTCGACTCAACCCACAAAACAGAAAAGAGAAGACATCCTTCGGTAGGTGTATTATTGTCTACGGGATTTCTCAGAAACACAAAAATATATATTAAGAAAAACAAAAATGTATGTGATTGACGTGTGTTTGCTTATTGTCATAATATATTATTTGTGTGGATATAACAATTGATCAGTGTCTCTATCTATGCCATTGGAGTTGATATAATTGGACTACCGGTAAATGTGTGCATGTTATTATTATTGGAACATGTTTGGAAGTGTTTGCCGTTATTTTCAACAAAATAATTGCAGTATCATTTTCCCACTATATTGTTTAAGTTCATTCAAAATCTACCCAATATAAACAGCTAACGGATTGAATTTGCATTTATGTATCATTTTTATTGGTACACTAGTCACTATTTTCTACAACTTGCTTATTTTTCTTTTTTATTCCTAATTTACCCATTGATAATTAGTTTCCTAATTTAACAAGTGCAGAATTTGCAGATCGTCTGTTTTTCTCATACGTATTTTCCCTCATTTTTTAACCTGATTTTAGTTACCCACATATTAGAGCACTAGGTGCAATGAGCAAGCCAACCTTCTCATTTGGGGCCCATAGGCCGTGGGGGTGGCAATTATTGTAACAAACCGGAATTTTCCAGACTAATTTTGATAATAAATATTTATTTATTATAGCTAATTTGGGCAATTCTATGCATAAACTGATATTTTTGAGCGTTCTCAAGCATTTCGTGTATCTGTAACGCGTACTGTAGCTTACAGTCATCATTTAAAATAGTCTATTTTTGTCAGTAAACATAAATTAATCCATTTCGGATAGTTACTGACAAGTTTCGTAATTTACTGAGAAGTTTCTCACATTTTCTGAAAAACAACGCCGCACGCGAACCGACACCACAGTACCTATGGTAAAGGTCAAGTAATTATATTTTTGAGTCAGTAATGACATTTTATTACAGTTCTGACAAAAACGTGGCTAAAAACTTTATTTTACGTATACGTATGAGTGGGCTCCATCTTCTTCCGAAGGAAAACCAAGAAAACCGGAAAGGAAGAAATAAAGCCTACAAACAAAAAGTGACAGGGTTAAATCATATAGATGAGGATGATTGCATACAACAAGTCGTTAAAAACTTGTAGACATGAACAAATTTCGATGAAATGTGGAATGAAAACAAATCAAGATTGAACCAAAAAGATATATTTAAAATAAAAAGAAACAAAGAACATCTAGTAGAAACAAGAAGAGTCCGGTGAGTTTTAATGATTACGTTGTTAGTAGTTTGAGTTCTAAAGGTTCTGATAAGGTAGTGGAAGCTACAGCAAAGGATGCTAGGGTTATTGAAAGTGGGGAAACTAGTGAATCCAGTGTGAATGATGTGAATAAGGAGGGGGTAGCAAAAGGCTCAGTTAGTGTGGATAAGGATGTTAATTGTGATCTGCCTGAATCACCAGTAAACATTGTAAGTAATACTGTGGATAGTGAGAAATTGAATACTGATGAGATTTGTGTGAATAATGCCATTAATAGTTTGAATGATAAGAATGATGGTGATGTGAGTATGAATAATTCAAGTGGTGTGATGAATAAGAATGTTGTTTCATATGCTAAAATGGTTACAAAGGATGAAATACCTAATAAACTCAACTTTATTCCAACTGTAACTACTGAATTAGGAAGTGAAGTTGTTGTGTTTGATGAAATGATTGTTTTGAAAGGAAGTGAGAGATGGAATTTAACTGTATGTGGACAATTTGTGGGTTACAGTATGAATCCTAATGAATTGAGATACAACATTAGGAGAATGTGGAGTAAGTTTGGAGTCCAAGATATTGTGTGCAATGATGGTCAGTTTTTGTTCAAATTTAGAAATAAAGATGGTATGGAAAAGGTGCTAGAGAAGGGACCTTGGATGGTTAATAACAAACCATTGTTTGTGCAAAAGTGGAGTCCAGAGATGAACATGAAGAAGATTGAGCCTAGGAAACTACCTGTCTGGGTCAAAATGGTGCATATACCTTTGGAAGCCTGGAGTGTAGATGGATTAAGTGCTTTAGCTAGTAGTGTGGGTGTACCTATACTTATGGACAACATGACTGCCACTATATGTCACAAAGGTATGGGTAATATGGGCTATGCTAGAGTTCTTGTTGAGGTTTCAGCTGAGAAGAGCTTAAAGGAGAATATTGAGATACAGTATAGGGATAAAGAGAATAATGTGAAAGGTACTAAGTGTGTGAAAGTGATGTATGATTGGAAGCCACCTGTTTGCGAGCATTGCAAAGTGTTTGGTCATGATATGCTGCACTGTACTATTAGACCTAAGACTACTGATGAAATTGATAAGGAGAATAATGATAAAACAAAGGAAGTACTGGGAAATCAGTATGGTAAGAATTCTGAGGTCAGAAATGAGGAAGGTGTACAAGGTAGGAGAGTTAACAATAGTTATAAAAGCTATACTTATAGGAATGCTGCTCCAAATAAGAATGTAAGTATGAACCAAGCACAGATAAAGGATGGTGTTAGAGATACAAATATGGGATACAAGAAACAAGAGTATAGGAAAAAGCAAAAGGAGAATGGAAGTGATCAGAATGAGAGAGGGCAGAGTAGCAATAATGTGAATAAAAGACAATGGAAAGTAAATGAAAAAGATATGGAAGCATTGAAAAGATCAGCAAACAAATATTCAGTTCTAAATGATGTTCAAGATGATGATAGTCAGGATTTGAATGTGTTGAAGGAAAGAGAAATAATTGATCAATTTTTGAATAAGAAATTGCAACCTACTCCTTTAGAATTGAGTAAGTGGACTGACGATATGAAACAGTATTTTAAGGATAAAGAGGAGGAAAGTAAGAGTAGTGAAATGCAGAAGGGAAAGGATGTTGTTATTGAAGAAGATGTGTTTGAAGGTACTAGTGGTATGGCTAAAGTTATGAATGATGTGGAGGTGAATAGCAAAGAGAGCAGGATCTTGAATGAACTCTGATATGGATCTTAAAATTGGAGTTTGGAACATTAGAGGAATGGGAACTTCTGATAAACAGAAAGAGGTTATGAATCTTATTAGTGGTGAGAAGCTTAAAGTCTGTGCTATTCTGGAGACAAGGTTGAAAGCTAAGAAACTTCAAGGAATATGTGATAGAATGTTTAACAGATGGGAATGGGTATCCAATATGCAGTTTTGTTCCAAGGGTTGCAGGATTGTATTAGGGTGGGATAGTGATGATGTCCAAATCCAAGTTCTTAACAGGACAAGTCAATCTATCTTTTGCACTATTCAAGCTCCAGATTATAAATTTAAAAGTTACTTTACTTTTGTTTATGCTGCTAATTCAGGAGTTGAAAGAAAGGAGCTATGGAATGTTTTGGAAAAAGATTGTAGCATTGTGAATAATCTTCCATGGAGTATTGCTGGAGATATGAATGTTACTCTTCACCCCAATGAACATTCTAGTGGAGGATCCAGAATGACTGCTGATATGCTGGATTTTCAAGAGTGTCTGAATAAAATTGAAGTTGTTGATGTATGCAGTTCAGGGCTCAACTTTACCTGGACAAAGAACTTACACAAAGTTAGAAGGGGTAATGAGTCAGGCGTTTTGAAGAAATTGGATAGAGTACTGTCTAATAATGAGTTTATTGCAAGATATCCTCATAGTCATGCTATTTTTCTCCCTTATATCATTTCTGATCACAGTCCTGCTATCTTGTGTGTACCAACAAATGTTAAAAGGAAGGTAAAGGCTTTCAGGTTTGCAAACTTTGTTGCTGAAAAGAAAGAATTTGCCTCTATTGTGAAGAATGAATGGGATAAGGAAGTTAATGGGTTTCATATGTATCAAGTTGTGAAGAAGCTAAAGCAATTGAAATATCCTTTGAACAAATTGGGATGGGAAAAAGGAAGTGTTTATGCTAGAGTTGTGAAACTTAGAGATGAAATTAAAGAAGTTCAAGGTATGATTGATAAGAATCCTCATGATAAACTGTTAAGAGAAAAGGAAGCTGTTCTGTTAGAAGAATTTCTTGAAGCAGAGTCTGATGAGGAGAAATTTTTGTTTCAACAAGCAAAAATCAAATGGCTTTGTGAAGGTGATAGGAATACTAGTTTTTTTCATAAGATTCTGAAGGGCAGAAACAATAAAAGCAAAATCCACTCGGTTTGTGATAATATGGGGGTGAACTATGAAGGTGATCAAGTGGCACACCAATTTGTCAAGCATTTTGCTAACTTTTTAGGGACTGAATTGCCTGTTGATGATCTAGATATTACTGAGCTTTTTGTTTATAAACTAAGTGATGAGGAAGCTAGTAATATGGTGGGAAACATATCTGAGGAGGAAATCAAAAAAGCAATGTTTGACATTGATGATTCTAAAGCCCCTGGCCCAGATGGTTTTTCTTCTGCATTTTTCAAGAGAACTTGGAATATCACTGGTCCTGAAGTGTGTTGTGCTATTAAAGAGTTTTTTGCTAATGGGAAACTACTTGGTGAGCTGAATGCTACTCTGATTTCTCTTATTCCTAAAATACCAACACCCAATAAAGTCACTGATTTCAGGCCAATTGCTTGTTGCAATGTTCTATATAAGTGTATTAGCAAGATCATCACTAATAGAATCAAGCCTGTTTTGAATAAGTTGGTGAGTTGTAATCAAAGTGCTTTCATCCCTGGTAGACAAATTCAAGACAATATTCTGCTTACTCAGGAAATCATGAAAGGTTATAACAGAAAGAATGGTCCAAAAAGAATTGCTCTTAAGATAGATATACAGAAAGCTTATGATACAGTTAGTTGGAGATTTTTGAGGAAAATTTTGGTGGAGTTTGGATTTCATATAAGAATGGTTGAGTGGATTATGCAATGTGTTACTACAACAGCTTTTACCATCAATGTGAATGGAGAAAGAGTAGGATACTTCAAAGGGGCTAGAGGTTTGAGACAAGGTGATCCAGTTTCTCCTTACTTATTCACCTTAATTATGGAAATTTTCACATTGGTCTTGAAAAGAAGAATTAGTAGAAGCCATGGTTTTCAGTTTCATTTTGGTTGTAAGGAAATGGAACTCACTCATGTGTGTTTTGCTGATGACTTATTGGTGATGTGTCATGGTGATATTTCCTCTGTCAAAGTAATTAAAGAAGCCCTGGAGAAGTTTAGTGCATGCTCTGGTCTGCTACCTAATCTATCAAAAAGTACTATCTTTTTTGGTAGTATGCAGGAGATTGATAAGCAAGCTATTCTTGATATTCTTCCATTCATTATTGGGAAATTGCCAGTTAAGTATCTTGGAGTGCCACTTCTAGCTAAAAGACTTGGGATTGCAGATTGTAAAAGCCTAATTGATAAAGTCAGAAAGAAAGTTACTGATTGGAGAAATAAGAGTTTGTCATATGCAGGTAGACTTCAACTTGTTGCTGCAGTATTGGAATCTATTCATGTTTACTGGGCTTCTGTGTTTCTTCTTCCAGCAACTGTTATCAAAGATATAAACAGGCTTTTGAAAGAGTTTTTATGGAATCAAGGTAACTCTGCTAAAGGTAAATGCAAAGTAGCCTGGAGTTCTGTGTGCAGCCCAAAAGATCAAGGGGGTTTAGGATTAAAAGATTTGTATGCTTGGAATGAAGCTCTTTTATCAAAACATGTTTGGAATATTGCTATTAAAAAAGATACTTTGTGGGTGAAATGGATACATACAGTGAAACTAAGGGGTAAGAATTTCTGGAATGTGGAGATAGACACTAATGATAGCTGGGGATGGAAGAATTTACTGAAGATTAGAGATAAAATCAAAGACAGAATAGTTTGTAAAATTGGGGATGGAAGAAGTACTTCAATGTGGTATGATAATTGGAGTGATTTAGGCCCACTGTGTCAATTCATCACTAACAGAGATCTTTATGATGCTAGATTGGCTACCAGTTTATATGTTAATGATCTTATTAGCAATGGTAAATGGGTATGGCCTCCTGAATGGTATAGTAAGTTTGATAATGTGACAAGCTGTGTTGAACCTAATATTGATTCTGGTAGGAAGGATTGGGTTGTTTGGAAGAATAGACAGGGTGTGGAGATGGAGTTTGCAGTTAACAATGTATACAAGGAATTGAAACCTAGTGGTGCAGTTACATCATGGTGGAAGCTGGTGTGGTATTCTCAATGTATCCCTAAACATAGCTTCATTCTTTGGCTTGCAATTAAAGGGAGATTAACTACACAAGATAAGTTGACAAAATGGGGTAATTATTCTGTGAACAGATGTTATCTTTGTAGGCAAGATTTTGAGACCTTGGAGCATCTTTTCTTTAATTGTGAGTTCTCAAGGGGTGTTTGGGATAAGATCAAGAGCAAGGCTGGAATTCATGGTAACAGTAATACTCTGGGTGAGATTGTTCTGAATTTGGCAAATGAAAATAATGGGAATAACATTGTTAGTGTGGTCAAAAGATTATGCTTTGCTGCATGTGTATATGGTATCTGGATTGAAAGGAATAACAGAATTTTTAGAGATGAAGAGAAAGAAGCAGATGAAGTGGTTAAATTCATTCTTGATACTGTGAAACTTAAATTGATGTGCTTAAAAGTAAAGGATAGTGGTGCAGTCAAAGTAATTGAGAGAACATGGGATATTAGCTGCAAGAAAGTAGCAGCTAATGAATGTATCAAGTAGATGGCTTATACCTTGGTTTGAAATTACCTATGAAGACTTTTATTTCAAATGGTTTGTGAGGTTGTTGCTGCAAATTATTTGGATGAGAGTTTTCTGTGGTAAGTAGTAGATCCAAAATGAAGTTTCCTACTTGGAATAGTGGCTTGATTTGTCAAGTTGATTGGCAATTGAGTTACTAGATGGATCAAAAAGGGGTGGTTGGTTCTTTATTGGAACTATAGCTACTCTCAAGAAATGTGCAGGGTGTTTTGTTGAATAACCTGCAGAATGCTTACTGTTTGATGGATTTTATCCAATTTTTCTCATGTCTAACACTGGACAATGAGAAGAATATATGTGCTTACTACAACTGTTGGCCTTGTAACTTGGAAGTTTGTTAGTTTCTTAACTGATATTGTTCCATAAAGTAGGTATCCAGTTGTGAAGGGTAAGTAGGCATGGTGGGTGGTGTATGAAGCTTGGAATAGTGAGGAGTGAAAGATGAGCCTACTTGGTCCAAGCTATACACCACCAAGGAGGTAAGGGATGGTACTCACTGTAGGGTGTGTGTTCCTTGTTAGTGTGAAGCCATTGTTATAGATGGAAATGTAACACTACTGGTATAGCCCCTACCGGTGGAGAGGTTATGGGTGCCTAGTGAAGCCATTAACCCTCCTTTCTTGTGTTTACTATGGATGCTGGTTGAGTGAACATGAGAAGAGGGTAAGATGGAAATGTAGCTAGATGGTCATGGTGCATTTGTATGGTGAATTGTTTGATATGTCTGTGGTGACATTGAGCTGGAATGTTTCATTATGCTCTGTTTTGTAAAGATCAGGGCATCTGATATGAGAATGTATTTGAATCATTTAGACAGGTACATAGATAGGTGTTTCTGTTTGAGTATTTGAATTGGGTCTGTCCAATTCTTTTGTATTCCAGCTTCTAAGTTTTGTACAATTATGTTTGGAAGTTAATAATATTTCACCAGTTTGCACCAAAAAAAAAAAAAGATATATTTAAACAAACAACTAAAGCTTAAAAAAAACAAAATATTACAATTCTTTTTTGGGTTGAACGAAACTAAAAACACAATTTCTCGCTTCGACTCAACCCACAAAAAAGAAAGGAGAAGACATCCTTCCGTAGGTAGGTGTATTATTCTCTACGGGATTTCTCAGAAACACAAAAATATATATTAAGAAAAACAAAAATGTATGTGATTGACGTGTATTTGCTTATTGTCATAATATATTATTTGTGTGGATATAACAATTGATCAGTGTCTCTATCTATGCCATTGGAGTTGATATAATTGGACTACCGATAAATGTGTGCATGTTATTATTGGAACATGTTTGGAAGTGTTTGCCGTTATTTTCAACAAAATAATTGCAGTATCATTTTCCCACTATATTGTTTAAGTTCATTCAAAATCTACCCAATATAAACAGCTAACGGATTGAATTTGCATTTATGTATCATTTTTATTGGTACACTTGTAACTATTTTCTACAACTTGCTTATTTTTCTTTTTTATTCCTAATTTACCCATTGATAATTAAAACAAGTGCAGAATTTGCAGATCGTCTGTTTTTCTCATACGTATTTTCCCTCATTTTTTAACCTGATTTTAGTTACCCACATATTAGAGCACTAGGTGCAATGAGCAAGCCGACCTTCTCATTTGGGGCCCATAAGCCAGCCATAGGGTGCTACATCACTTTAACAAACCTCCACAACTAACCCCCTCACTAACAACTAACTTCAACTTACTCATTTGGGGCCCACTTATTTTATTTTCCACTCAAAAAAAAAAAAAAGTACAAATGTCAGATGTGTTAGCTTCGTCGTGCAGACGAGCAACACCAACATGAGGAGGGATGAGGAGGTTAGGCTGGTGCAATGAGGAGGCATGAGGAGATGCCAACGTGGAGTGGCGAGCTCCACAACAAATTGCACCTTGTGCTCTTACAATTAAAATTTAAAATGATCTCACACTGCTATATAACTAAAGTTCATAAATGATACAATATATAATCAAAATTGGATGTTCTATTACTATACCAACTAGAAAAAGAGATGAAAGGGTTCTCTCGTAGCCCTTGCAACATATTTACATTCAAATTAGTTTTAATTTGTTAGCCCAATAGTGGACTAAAAGTTCTCTACTATAACGACCAACACATGGAAATTGAAACTCCACCATGTACAACAGTAATATTTGAGATTGAAAATCGAAAGAA